>JAJIYU010010470.1:0-16112 GCA_030144865.1 Tinospora cordifolia | reverse complement strand
GTAAAGTAGCACGGACCCAACCCACATATTGGTTAAGTCCACTGTCAAAAAGAACGGTGGTTTAGTCCAACACTCAAATCAAAGAAACATGGGGGTTGGGGTGTTACATTCTAATCTCTCTTGGACGTCCTCTATTAGTCGAGAAACATTCTAATATGATCTAATTCATAAAATCAAATAAATTTCTAATATGAGCACATAAAAACAAAGCTTTAGAATGTTTCTTATTTCCCTTGGATTCTCTCCTTTACTAGCTCCACATGTGAGCATGAGTCAAGTTTTTATTTTTTTATTTTTTTAGGTGAATGAATCTTTTTATATCTCTTTAAATTAGCCACTCTCATTAAACTTCTATCTTGAGTGTGTCACATGTGTGCCCACACACACACTTATGAGACATTTTATATCTAACCTTAGTATACATTATCATCTATCTCGGCACATGGAATCATTCTTCATGGTTTCTATAGGTGTGGGCATACTTGATCATTTACATGGCACATGGGATTGTTCTTCGTGGTTTCAAATAATAGACACTTCTCATGGAGCTTAGGGTAGGGTAAGGTGCACATGATCATGATGTTCCACCCATGTGACTCGCATATGTTAAGAGTGGCCATAACTTCATGGGTTCACAAAAATCAAATAAAAATTAATATCTCCTTATTTACATAAAAATATGATTTATAACCTATAGTTTTAGAATCACATGAACCTAATGCACATTTTAAGATATGGTTTGGCCTAAGGTGATTTTCCCTCAAAAACTTTTCTTATTTAAGACTCACTTAGGTCACTAGGCAAATGAAAATTCAAATCTTGGCCAATTGTTCTAATTTTCGGATTTGTTATTCATTTTGTTAGTTCATGTCATTTCGTTTCATTTCAGTTCATTTCAATCCCCCAAAGTACCCCAAATGACAATTCTTTCTAATTTGGACCCCTGAAGGGCGTTTGACAAATGAAAACCTTAACCTCGACCAATTGTTCTAATTTTTGGAAATGTTGTCCCCTTGGTTGGTTCATGTCACCTTACTTCATTTTAAGTTGTTTTGGGTCCTTAAGGGGCACTAAATGAGAGTTTTAGAAACCTGTCAAATTTAGCCTCGAAATGAGCTCGGTTTTATTTTGCACCCAAATTTCACTGAATAAATGATAAATTATATTTAATTGAGTATAGAGGATTTAGGGTATTACAACCTACCCTCCTTAGAAAAATTTTGTCCTCGAAATTTGTATGTAACTAAGGATTTTTATTGAATAGATGTGGATAATTGGTCTTCAGTTCACTTTTGAGTTCCTAGGTAGCTTCTTCCACCCCGTGATATTTCCACAATACCTTCACTACGAGACGTCCTTCGTTCATAGACTACGTATTTTATGGTTGAGGATTCTAACTGGTGCTTCGTCATAAGTAGCATCAATTTCCACCTAGTGGATGATGCAAGAGGGTCAGTTTCGTACTTTCTCCCATTTTTTTTGATGTCTAAGACACAAGAGCTCAACATAGCCTCTAGTGTCAAGGTAACTCTCTCAGACTTACTAACTTAATCTAGACTCGGCCACATGGCAGGTGTAATACCCCAGAATTTTGTCAAATAATTTAAAATAAATAAGTTTAATAAAATTAAATAAAATAAGTTAAGTGAATTAATTTTGAAGATTTTAAGAAATTTTTTGGTGCAAATTATGAGTTGACAAATGATAAATAATATGTTATGGAGATATAATAAAATAAGAAACCTTATTAGAAAAACTTATTATATACTAATTTCAAGAAAATTGGTTAATTCACATAGTTATACAAGAAATAGAAAGTTGACGAAAAAATAGCAATAGATATAAAATAAAATAGGCAAATAAAGCTTTAATTTGATATTTAAATAAAAATGTCAAATAAGTAGAATTAATTATAAAAAAATGACATTTAAGTAGGTTTCTGAAAAAAATAAAAATAAGTAAAAACAATTGAAGGAATTACTTTCATTTATGAAAGAAAAAAATTATTTAATACAAAATCTGGGCATAATTTTAATTTGTAGCCTAATTGAAAAAAAATAATAGTGTAAAAATATAAGATGAAAATAAGAAATCTTATTCCAAGGTTTGTTATAAAAGGTTTATTAAATTTATTAGAGAAAGATCAGTAAGATTATTTAATACATTAAGTAATTAGTAAATTTATTTAATAAATTAAACGATATTATTGAATGCAAGAAAATTAGTAAGTTTATCTAATACATCAAATAATCAGTAAGTGTAATTCATATATTAAAATATATTATGTGAAAACTTTAGCGTAATTTATTGTGTAGCTTAATTAAAAATAAATAAATAATATATATATATATATTAAAGAAAATACAAATGAAAAATTTATTACTCAAATTAATTAATAAAACCTGATTAGCAAGTTATATATTTATGGTTCACAAAAGTAAAAGTGAGAAATATTATTAATCAGTTATTTAAATAAATTATCTAATTAGCTAGTAGATTTGGATTTAATATATCACAAAAAAATGGAAACAAAATATATAGAATTTACAATTTAATTGTACAATTGAAATAGAATAGAAATATAAATTAAAAATTAAAAAATTTTCAAAAAATTTGAATAATATAAATAAAAAAATTCAGATACTGAAAAAATAAATCTCAAAATAAAAATATAGAAGTGTTAGCAAGTTTATATTACAGATATAGGTTGAAAAAAAAAATTACAATATATGGATCACAAAAATTAGCAATTAAATATGTGTATAGATATGGTTTATATTAGTAAAATATAGTAAGCAAAAAAAAACAAAAAAACAAAACAAAATATGGGCACACCACCTGAAATATATATAAATATATATATATATATATATATTGCTTTAAAAAATAAGAAAATAAAAAAAAATGTGGAACACCGAACAAAAAGAAAAGAAAAAAAGAAAAATAAAATAATATAAAAATTTAGTGGCACACCGCTCGAAAGGAAAACCAAAAAAAAATAAGAGAAAATTGATCTTGATCTTGATCAAGCCAAAATAATAATAATAATAATAATAATAATAATAATAATAATAATAGTGATAATAATAATAATAATAAACTCTAAATACTTGATCTTGCTAATTTATATGCAAGAGAAAATTTGAAAGTTGTCTTTGGACTTGCCACACAAAGTTACTAAATTTCACTCTCATAAACTCTATATAAAGGACCCTAGTGTTCTCATTTTTTTCATCCTAAATCAAGAGCATACTAGTCCGTCTTGACTGTCTCTGGCCTTATTTTTGACAATCCCCTCAGTTTTTGAGTAATCTTGAACTGTTCTTGAGTAATCTTGAGAGTTCTTGAGTGTTTAGAAGTAATGGAACTCTGTTGGCTTTCAGAAGTGCGCAGATGAGATTTATTTAAGGTGGAAGTGATTTCTAACTTTTACTTCTTTATTTTAATTTGAATAAATCTTGCATATGTGATGATGTTTTGAAGTTGAATGATTGAATGTATGTTTTAAATATGCATGCTTTATTTATTTGATGTGCCATGAATATACGTGAGGCTTTATTTGCCTATTTTATTTTATACCTATTGCTATTTTTTCATCAACTTTCTATTTCTTGTGTGACTATGTGAATTAACCAATTTTCTTGAAATTAGTATGTAATAAGTTTTTTTTAATAAGGTTTCTTATTTTTATTTCTCTTATATATTTCTATACCTCAATATTTTAGATATTTCATATTATTTTTTTATTTTTGGATAACTTTTCTATATTGAAATATGTACGATTTTTGGATAACTTTTCTATGATTTGCACCCAAATATTTCTTAAAATCTTCAAAATTAATTCACTTAACTTATTTTATTTAATTTCATTAAACTTATTTATTTTAAATTATTTGAGAAAATTTTTGGGTATTACAGCAGGCGTCGAGTTATTACTAACACTTTCTATTCCTGGACTTTCTATTTTGAACCTTCAAAATGTAACAACAAGGATTCTTAAGGGAATCAATTTCATTTATTGAAAAAGAATAGGTACAAAACCTTATCAAAGCTTAAAACTCAAAAATGCTAGCATATAGCAATTTTAAATAAATGGGTAATCAAGTTTTCCTAATATATTTTTTTATACTAGTGTGTCTAGGGTAGGTCTTGATCATCGTGAGCCTCAACAGCAAACATTCTGGCCCGGTTCTGCCCACGACCCTGATTCTGCCCCTGGTTGGCATTCTATTATTGTTTTCTGCCCTAAAAACGATCATTCTGACCTCCTCCCTAAGTATTTTGGGGATGAGGAGCCTGAGCGAGTGTAGTCGGATAGTTTCTTGCTACATGACCTTCTACCTGCACACATAGGACAGTCCCTAGTTCCTCACCTATTTTTTTAGTTCATCTTTATTTTGCCCATATTTCTAGGTCAGTGATGCCTTTCCACCACTCTTATTCTTTTTTTAGGCCTTTGGGTTCTCTATTTCATCACTAGGCCTCTAGTTCTTTCCTCTCAACCTCTATTTTAAGATGAGTTCATGCCCTAGGATCCCTATATGTCTTTAAGCTTAGAGTCATAATCATTTTTTGAATCTCAATCTTGAGATCCTAAGCAAACCAATTAGCTTTCATTCTTTCTTCTTAGATGAGCTCCCAAGAGAACTTATCCAATTCAGTTAACTTTCTCTCGTACTTAGCTATAGTCAAGTCCTTTTGATTCAACTCGATGAAGTCCTTTTGCAGCTTCCACAGTGTCGTCTCTAGACAGAACTTTTTGTGGAAGACCTCCTTGAACTCTTCTCGGCTCATCTTTTCAACGTCAATCTTTGTATCGACAAACATTCGTACTATCATGAATCTAGATTCAACTTCTAGGTTATCGATCTGTTCAGTGGCCTAAAAGCTTTTCTTCTAGGTTCTTTTCATGCATGGGTACAGGATTTGGTCTCAAAGCAAATAAACAGAAAGGCATGCATATCATACAATCATATAATCAAGCTAGCACAGCAAGGTTCCAAGCTTCTACCTAAGCTTTCAGGGTCAAGCACTCTACCCCTTCTACTTAGGCTTCCACTTAGAACAAAGCCGCACCTAAACAATTTTGCAAATTCCTTAATAACTAAGGTTTATGAGCCCACTACACTTCACCGTCTTATACCAGCGAATATAGAGAAACCCGTTCTACCAGAGTTACCGATCATTCACCTCACATGGTCCATCATTCTTTGAGTCCAAGCTTCCTCCATATCCCTGGATTCCTATGCATCCCATACTACGTAGAAACTAAAAGATACATAAGATTCTCGGTCCCATGTCCTGATCAAACAATTATTTGTTTTCAAAGATGTTTTAGTCTCTAGCCTATGTCCTAGAGATTTATGCTTTTGATCCACTGTGCTACCCATGGCTACACCCATGTCTCTACCTAAGGTCAATCCCCAAGACCCATGGTTTCAAACTGGTTAACTCACAACTTCTGTCTAGTCAAGACACCACCTTTGGCATCTTTTTCAACTTCTAAACAGTTTCTTGCCCTAATTTTTCACCTTCTAATTTTTTTTATAGAAAGTAAGAGTATTCTTCAACTCAGACCACTCATATAAGCTAGTGGAACAACCTCCAGATCGGGCGGAGAGACCGAAGTCTGCTTAACAACCACGCTTTCTAGGACGGGATAAGGTACCTCTCTTTCAATATTTAGCTTTACTTGGGACAAGGCTTACCAACTATCGGCTCAACTTGTAGTCTTTGTATCCAAAAAAAATATTTCAAAAACATATACTTCCTTTTTGAAAACACTTTCTAAAATGTTTTTCAATTTTATAAATAGAAGGCAGGGCATTCAAGATTTAATTCAAGTCCAAGTAAATTTGAGTTTCTAATTCTAGTCAAATAGCCACTGATCGACTTTCTAATTCTAGCCCAAGGCATTTAAGATTTAATTTAATTCAAATTGAAACCCTAATTTGAGTTTCCAGTTCTAGTCAAACAACCATTGATTGACTTTCTAATTCTAGCCCAAGGCACCTAAAGCCTAGGTTTTGCTACCACCATTGGTGTCAGATGAAACTCTTTAATTTTGGCCCAGCAAATAATGCCTAAGCTCTGATACCACCTTTGTAACACCCTAAACCCCAAGAGACAGGTTCAAGCTCAACCACAAGGCAATGTCTTGAGAGACTGTAGTAATTCTGGAATTGATAGCAAAGATTTCTTAGAGGGTGAGATTGGAGACTACTCTAGGACCTGTGGAACAAGTGGTGTAGACTCTATAGTCATTTGGCATTACCCCAGTTGTGGGTACCTACTTAAACATAAGTATAGTCACCAGAGCAACTAGAGCCTCAGATGCGGCTACAACTTCAAACTCATCAAATAGATAGGCCTACAGTTAAGGTGCCATAGAGTAGATCAGTTATTTATAACAAGGAACAGTGAGAATTGCTAAATAAATTCCAGAAATTGAAAACTAGGAACGTTTTAAGGAGTGACTGATCACTTTTCAATAAAAAGGTGGCCCATCGAAATGAATTAGTATCTGAAGGCTATGGGAGTAATGGATCTAGAAGGATGACTTTAGCGGCATATTATGGGGGAAAGATGAGTGAGAATGACTTAGAAAAGAAACAAGCAGAAAAGTCAAGCCTAAGAGGGCACCGTCAGAGCAGATTGCTGGAGGCCCAAAAAGAAACAACATCAGTAACAGAGCAACAATCTCGATAAAATAGGCCAAGACAAATGAGCAGTAAGGAAAAGGATATAGACCAAGGAACTTAAATTGTGTTAGTTGCCTATCGATAATTTAGAATAAGGAAATAAAAGGGGCAATCATACCAACACTAATGCACCAGATCCCATCAGAACTCTATAGTAAGTGTGCTTGGGAGAGAGTAGAAACAAGCCAGATCAGAGAAGTGATAATAGAATTAATAGCTGAGGTCTCAAAGAGATAAATATTAGAGGTTACTCTCAGAATTGGAAGCAAGTGGTGAAAACCTTGTAGCTAACAGTGACACCATAGGTGTGATTAAGTAAGTGCAACCAATAAGATAGAGCACTAACCATTGTACATTTTTCATTTGCGGTGACATACATAGTCTTGTTTGAGATCTTATCAAATGTGGAGAGTAGAAGGAAATCTTTGTAAATTAACCATTTGATTTATTCGAAGAGAACCTTCAGGCCACGAGAACTTCTCCCTCTGACTGAGTTGAATAGATGATTGAGCAGATACAAGTTGAACTTCCTAAAACACCTTAGTCCATCCTTTGCCTTATGTCAAGAGGAAAACATCTACTATATACAGTTGGGGAATGAAGAAAAGTCTAGCTAATTTTGGCATTGTGACTCAATGCATCATCCCCACAAGTGTTGATGATCAATACTTGACAAATGTTCTCCTGAAAATCAATGTCGAACTTGGTGGCTTAAATTCTTTATTGTCAGTCGAACAATCTTCTTCTAATGCCTAGATCTCTAAGGCTCCAACCATCATTCTTGGAATGAATGTTTCATATGTAATTCTGGTCAGTATGACTTACCCTCTATTACAGTGGTAATCAATTCTAGATAATGACCATTGATCCCTCGGTATAGGGCATCTGTAAGAACACAATTGCCAAGGCTGAATTGATAGAATAAGATAATCAGATAAGTACCTGTTTGAAACATCTATGACAAAGCATGATTTTAAAAGTTACAGTTGTTCACCACACAAACTATGAGATTACATGAAGAAGGAAAAAATGAAAATGTTTGAACAGTTCAAGTTCATCTCAGACAAGAGCATACACTGGACTATTGGTAAGCTCCAAATTCTTTTAAGGAGATGTCACGAATGTCACTTGTGATATCTGGGTGAGGATGTTATAGTCCTTATACTAGATCAAGTCAACAGTAGTAGACTGATCGTTCTTCCTAAGCGTTAATTCGAGGAGAAGACTACATTCACAAATCTTCTTACTGAAAATAGGACGTGCATTATTCCAAAAATTACCAATGATAGTTAAAGACGGGATGTCTGAAGCTAGAAGGTGATAGCTATTATGGTTTTGCTCAATTAGGTAAAGGACTTGAGGAAATTTTAATAGCTTTTTAGTAAATGTTTCAAAGAAGCAGTAAATTTGTATATGATCGCATAGCAAGACGATGGATCTAATATGAGTGAATAAATACCCTAATTATGTTCATAAACTCGAAAAATAGGATCTAGTAGAACATGGAAGAATCCTCGAGGTAAGATCAGAGTGGCGTAGTGGAAGTGTAGTGGATCATTGGAAAGACAAATTGTTGGACGACACTAATTAACTTGATACAAATTTCGAGGACGAAATTTTATTTAAAGGGGGTAGATTGTAACACCCTGTAACTTCGTGATCGTGCTACGTCGTGAGTGAGCATGAGATGAATGATAATAAATGAAATTGAATCATGTACAACTTAAATACAGATGTAAACTATGCTTAGGGGTAATTATATTATTTCAAAGCTCGCTCGCACTCCTGCGAAGGCGCGAGTGATGCGAAAATGAAATTAAATCACATGAAAAAAATATAATAATAAATAAATAAATTGGGAGATTACTTATTGGTTAACGAACAGAAATTTAATCTAGAGTGATCGAAATACGGTGTGATGGATAAAAAGAAAAAAAAAACAATCTAGTAATGTTTGGAAATTGAGAAAAAATAGATGTTGGAAAATAATAATAATAAAGTGAATAATGAATGATATTATTAAGATATATAAACTTATAATAAGGTTTATATATATAAAGCAAGTATAATATATATATAGCAAATAGACTAATATATGATCTCATAAATTCGTAATAAGGATTAAACAAATAGTAGACATGAAAATTTGAGTAAGGTTTTATACAAATTAGGATGATTAGTAGAGAAAAAAATATATAATAATAATAATAATAATTAAACGCATGCATATATATGTATATCCGAATTGGTGTGTGATAAGGAGAAGTGAGGAATTGGGCGGTGAAAGGTGGAAGATTGTCGAAGAAGGAGCTGGAACAGGAAGAAGAAACCAGAGAATTCTGGTCGTTGGCTGAAAGACATAAATAGAAGAGGAGGGACAAAGAAGAGAAGAAGTTGTCACTGCTGTTACCAAATGAAGAAGCAGTCGATGGTGTTGGAAGAGTGAAACGAACAGAGGGATGGAAGACGATTAGAGCAACGATACTCTGTTGCCATCGTGGCTGCTGCAACTGCAGAATGAAGAAGAAGAACCACGGCTGCTGCTACAACCGAGCGTGGAGGGATGACAAACAGAAAACAGAGAATGAAGATGATGGCTGCTGCTACCTGAGTTGGTGTTGCTGCTGCATGTTGCTGCCGTTGTAGCTGCCGAACAAGAAGGAATTGGGACTATGTGCTGCTGGTGAACGAAAACAGAGCAAAGAAGAAGAACAGGAGCACGATGCTCTGTTTTGGGTGATTGCTCTGTTCGTAACGGAGCACTATCTATTTGTAATGGAGTGTTGATTGTTCGGTAGAGGTTGGATAGAAAAACGACCGGCTTTGAAGATCAAAATTTCTGGCTTTTGATTGTCTAGTCGGCTGCTGGAAACAGAGAAGGAGGAGTTTGAATTTCTTCTTTGATTCATGGTCGAATTGGAGCAGTTGAGTGAAGCACGAATCCAGCTTACGCTGGAAGTTGAGGATCGGCTATGAACCACGGTGGAGCTGGAAACAAAATAGAGAGAAGAATTCTTGGTCTGAACTGCAGCATGGTCCCAGTTGCAGTTTGAAGTTGAAATTTCTGTGCTGGCATATTGATCAGTGGCTGCTGGCAGAAATTCAAAGAAGAACAACAAATATCTGAAAGATGGAGTTGCCGAATAGAGAACGTGAAGAAGAAGATGAAAATGGTAATGGTGATGAATAACGTGATGTCTAGCTGTGAGTTGGAGGAGCGTTGCTACTGGTGTGATGATCAACAATCAAAACAGAGGAGAAAACTAGAAAAATGACTACGTTTAAGGATGAAGAACAAGGCACTTTGGGGCACTGAATTCAAATTCAAAAATTGCACGTCTGAAATTGAGTGTTGCTGCTGGTCCAAGACTACCAACCCGCGAAGGACGTGCTACTGGCATGTGTGTGTAAATTGAATTGGGTTGCATTTTGGGTGAACAGTAGAGTGATGGAGACGATGAGCTGAACAGGTGGTGCGACTTGGTATCCTAGAGCATTGAATTGGAAATTTTGCACCATTACTGATCGTGAAAAATCCAAATTCAGCAACTAGTGCCTCTAGTCCGTGATGTTGTTAGTGGGGTTGTGCGTCATTGTAGTCGTCGCTATGCTGTGGGTGTTTTGTTGTTGGTTATTGCCATGTTGCCAGTGAAATGCCATCATGTTCGTGTGACTAAGGAAAGGGCGAAAGTTTCGATCAGAACGAGAAGCAATGTGCAACAAAAGGAGATTCGTCGTTAACGTCGCTCACGCGAAGAAGATGACGCGAGGTAAAGTTTAAATTTAAATTCTTTTAGTTTAAATCTTAGTTTGAGATTTATTTTAATTAATTTAAGATGGAAAAAGAAAATGAAATTAGGAATTAAAAAAAACCTTATTGAATATTTAGTGCAAATATCATTTTGATGTAGTGGATTTGGAATTGACATTGGAACATGGATATTGAAGTATATTAACGTATATCAGAAGACTCACAGTTTTAGTGGATGCCTCATTGGGGAGGTTGTCCCGGGATAATAAATATTTGTGTAATTATTCTGGAATAAATCATTCTTGTATTCATTAGAAATTGAATTCAATTAACTAGATTTGTAAGCCATATTTGTTTTCAACATTTCGATTTGATTTCAAATGTTAAAGTATTTTTCGCTGCATTATGTATGACTTGTATTAAGGAAACCGGTAAATGTTTTGAGAACTTATTTTGATTCTTTGGTTTTGTATGAGAAATCATCCAGACATTGACTTAAGAACAAAATGTCGATGAACTTGATTTGAAGAAAAGATTTGAACAAAACAAAATTTTCAAGTGGCATCTCGATTTTTCATCGGATGACGATCCACACGTAAGATAGCATGTTAACGGAGGTCCAGTCGAAAATTGAGGTGTTACAGAATCAGCTCCCTAGACTCGAGCGGTGGTGTACCCCACCTGGGTGGTGCTCTACCTTGCCTAGGTAGCATCTCTATCTGCATTTTGAATTAATTTACTAGCTGTTCATCCATTTAAAATAGACTCGACTCTAAAAGTTTAGTATTATTGTACATTCTGTTCAAAATACATTTTATGATTAATAGTTTCCCTCCTTTGCGTGATGTTTCATTTACTTTTGCAATTATTCTAATATTGCCTAGGTCCTTCATTTATTAGAGTTTTTTCAATGCTTCTGAACCTAAGCTTTGATACCAACACTGTCGAGACTCCTTCCCCAGGCCAAAAGGCGGCCTGACTAGCACAATGGCCTGATGAACTCACTCACCATGTCAAGTTTGCCCAACCACTGTTAAACCTCTCCAACTTCAACAACAAGTCATATTAGAATAATTGAAGCCTCAAACGCGAAAGTAAGCAAACATACAAAGAGTGATCATTGCATTACATATTACTTTGTCCAAAATACACATTTGACTATATAAGATACACAAAAATGATCGACCTCGAGAAAAAGACCAAGAAAAGGGAAAAAGAGTCGTCAGGGGACTAGGCAATTATCACGACTTTCCCTCTGCCAGTCACCAAAGAACCTGAAATATTAGTGTCACACCTCGACCCTCAGACCAGACGTCGTGTCTGTCAATGTAAGGCCCTGTCATCGGGCGTCACGCGGCTCCAAGCTCGGCTTGTGGTCCACCGAAGCCCCGGGCATGCGACAGTTGTCATCATCTATCTTTCTACCTCTATACACAAGGTTTAAATTATTTCTTTAATTTCAAATAATCATTTTAATCATGCTTCACTAAGCAATTGGTTTCAAATCAAATTCACCGGATGTTCAAAATCATATTTATACTGGAAATCAAGATAATAATAGCGGAAGCACTTTTCGAATCAAATCTTTCTAAATCATTGGACAATGTTTAGCAATACCATAACTAAAAATCATCGGTTTATCAGTCAAAACAAAAACAGTGTTCAAAATGGTAAAACAGTCCTGTATATACATATACAAAAGTATGATACATGACGCTCTGGCCCAAATTAAAAATATACATCGTAAAAACTGTACAAAACATAGAGATGGTTTAAAAAAAATATCACTCTCTCTCACTATACATCCTCCAGTCTCAGGTCTGCATCCTCACTGAGCGTTGGGCTCATGAGCACCTGTAAAATAAAAATGGGGTGACCTCGAAAGCCCAGTGGATCTCTTCTACACATCAATAGCATTATACAAACAAGCATACGAAACATGCAAACAGTCTCAAATCATTAGGGGCGTTTCAAACACTTAGTCAGTTTATCCGTTGCGCTATAATATCAGGAATTTACTATCTGATCTTAGGAATTAACCGAAAGAGTGAACCACCCTCGGTATCCCAATTGTGGTCCTGAACACAATCAGGCACGACATCTTTATCAAACAGACGTCTACCTCTGAGACCACGATCCAAGAAGATACTGAAACCAAGGGAAAAATCCTCATGACTTTCTAAATTCGAGGGTCTCATACGGCCGCTCACAGTTTGGCCTAGTTTGAGATACCCACGATGACGTCCTGGGACATCCGGAGAACCTCAACGCGATGTGCCACCAGTGGCCGTCCATGGCTCAGTACGTGGAGTTCTTAATAAACCTTTAATGTTCTTTAGTTTCACAATCATAGTTTTCATTCCACACAGCATACAGACATGCTTATTCAAAATGCTAACCTAAGCAAAGAAAGCAAATAAACACCAAGCTGATCATAATATCCTAGTACTAGAAAGCCAGTAACCAGACATTATGATATCATATTAATCAATCCACCCAAAGCATACATCCCTAGCATGATATTAAGTACAGGAATTTAAGCATAGATCATATTCCACATCCTACGTTCGCATAATACTAAAGAGTGAGGAAGAGATAATCAACCCCACTAGTACACGCTAAAATACCGCTAGAATGTCACCCCTCATACAATAGTCCAATATCGTCAATCTACATCATTAGATGGTAATGATACATTACTTTGGGCCTTTCATACATATCTAACCTGACCCTAAGGGTCCGTTATCAATCAGTGCTTTAGAGTGTACCCAAAACACTCCAAAAACAACATCCATGTCCATTGACCGTAATCGGTACGGTGTGAACCACAGTTTACACACAATTTCTCACAAAATAGTGGGATTTCACGCGTGCACACCATACTTGTGATTCCTAATCCAATTTAACACTTAAATCTAGTGTATTGGACACCCAACAATCATTTAAACACATAAACCAACTAAAGAATGGTTGTTCACATGGTTTATTCACCGAAATCCATTGATCAAGCCTTAAAAACGTGATTTTATTTCAATGAAATCAATCCCTTCATTTCTACCACCATACAACCATCCTAAATCCATCATAGTAGTGTCCAAACACACATACAAGGGAATAAACAACAACTTATCCCATTTGGCTTGGTTTCCAGCCACTAAACCCACAACACAAAGTTCATAAACAGATCTTCATCACTTTGATTCATTAACCATTAGTAGCTACTCATGTATGAGATTTAATCTTAAAGGAAACTCAAAGAAAATCAGGAAACTCACCTTCAAATCACCCCTTGTCACTTTTCTCCGAATCCCAAGTCGTTTCAGTGCAAAATGAGAAAATCTGAGCTTGAAACGTATACATAGCTCACACACGAACCGCGGTCGGCGTCAGACGGACCTCGGTCCTCGGACAGATTTCTCTTCATGGACCTTGGTCTTCACTTTATGGACCTCGGTCACCCCTTTATGGATCGCGGTCGGCACTTTACGGACCGCGGTCACCCATGTGACCTAGTTTCTATTTTTCTACACTTTTCCACTAATGACTACGGTCTTCCTATAAGGACTGCGGTCCACAGTGTTTTTTGCACTCTTTACGGATTTTTCTCACCACAGACCATGGTCGGCATCAGATGGACCGCGGTCGGCAGTATGATGTCTTATTTTTTAATGCTCTTTCTCGCACGTTTCTAACTATTTGAATGTTCTAATTTATTTTATCTTGATTAAATAACATAAATGATCGTTAAAAACAAGTTTCAAATCATTTTATATTTATTTAGAATTTTCAAAAATTCATATTGACGTGGACGCATTATAAGACCTAGGGTGATTACAATCTACCCCCCTTAAAAGAAATTTCGTCCTTGAAATTTAAATGAAAAGTAGCTGAATAATGTGCCTAATCAATTTGTCCTGACGAAGAGATCTGGGTATTTCTTCTACATCTCACTCTCAAGCTCCCAGGTCGCTTCCTCCAAGTTATGATGCCTCCACAGGACTTTGACTAAAGGATCTGTACTTACGATCAAGGATCTGCACCTTACGATCAAGGATCTGCACTTACGATCAGGTGCAGAGTCTTGAGACTCTGCACCTTACGATCAAGGATCTGCACTGCTAGCTCTTCGTAAGTAGCATCATCTCGAAGTACGACCTCATCCAGATGCAAAACATGAGATGGGTCTGGTTCGTACTTCCGGAGCATCGAAACGTGGAACACATTATGTACCGAGGTCAATCTATTCGGCAAATCCAGCTCATAAGCGCATGCACCAACCCGTCTAATGATCTCAAACGGACCAATGTACCGTGGTGCTAGCTTCCCCTTCACTCCAAACCGTCTGATTCCCTTCTGTGGGCTAATCTTCAAAAATACCTGATCACCAGTTTGGAACTCTAGAGGTCTTCTCTTCCTGTCAGCATAGCTCTTCTGTCTGCTCTGTGCTATAGCTAGTCTCTTCTGGATTTGCTTCACCTGTTGGTTCATTTCCTCAATCAACTCGGGTCCAATGAGTACTTGGTCTTCAAACTCTGCCCAACAGGATGGTGATCTACAGGGTCTGCCGTACAGTGCCCGCATGGAGCCATCTTAATACTTGCATGATAACGGTTATTATATGCAAACTCGGCAAGATGTAGATGCTTACTCCAATTTCCTCTGAAGTCTAGGGCACATACTCTCAGCATATCCTCCAATATCTGTATGACCCTCTCTGACTGCCCATCTGTCTGTGGATGAAAGGCTGTGCTCATGGTCAATCTGCTCCCCAGTTCCTTCTATTGACTCTGCCAGAACTGAGACGTGAATCTGGAGTCTCTGTCTGACACTATGGTATTGGGAGCACCATGCAATCGCACGATCTCTCGCACATAAAGCTCTCCCAGCTTACTCACTGCATCAGTAGACCGAATAGGTAGAAAATGTGCCACCTTAGTCAGTCGATCTACTATGACCCAAATGGTGTCTTCCCCCTTATGACTTCTCGGCAAGCCGCTAACAAAATTCACCGCTATACTGTACCACTTCCACTCAAGAATCGAAAGTGGTTGTAATAAACCCGATGGTTTCTTGTGCTCAGCCTTGACTTGTTGACAAGTCAGACACCAGGAGACATATCTGGCAATGTCCCTCTTCATGCCTTTCCACCAGAAAGTTTTTTTCAAGTTCTGGTACATCTTGTCGCCCCCTGGATGCATAGTGTACTTACTCAAGTGTGCCTCATCCATTAGGGTTCCTTTGGCCTGTCCAGAATTGGAAGCACATAGTCGGTTCCCTAATCTCAACGCACCCTCTATGTCAAGGCAAAAATCAGTGTGCTTGCCCTCCTTGACGCCCTCTATCAGCTCTGTAATCCATACGTCAGATTTTTGCTCATCTCTAATTTGGCGTAAGATGTTTGGCTGGCAAATCACTGCATACAGATATGCTCGTGTATCATCTATAGCTACACCCAGATTATAGTTACTAATCAGTTGATACATCTGACCCACTTCATCCCTCCTGCTCAACTTCCTACTAAGAGCATCGACAACTACATTCAACCTGCTGGGATGATAGTGCAGCTGAAAATCATAATCACTAAGGAACTCAATCCACCTTCTCTGCCGAAGGTTCAGTTCCTTCTGAGTGTATATGTACCTGAGGCTCTTATGGTCTGA
>JAJIYU010010469.1:0-16140 GCA_030144865.1 Tinospora cordifolia | reverse complement strand
TCACCCCCCCCCCACCCTTTATTTATGGCCCCCGCGCTTCCACCCCCCCCCCCCCCCCAAAAACACACCCCCCCCCCCCCCCCCCCCCCCCCCCCCCCCCCCCCCCCCCCCCCTCCTTGCCTCCCTCTGGGCATTTTTTTTCTCTTTGGGGTTGTTCTAAATTGGGGTAGAAGTAACGAAGTATTGCAGAAATTCTGTAACAGTTAGAGTTGAAGTAACGAAGTGCTACAGAATATTTTTCAACTGATTTGTTCGACAAAGGTAGAAGTACTTTCTCAAACTCCTATTCTACTTTTTTCAGTTTAATACCATGTTTATGCATATTTAGTTTTAGTTTGGTGTGCTTATTATGTTTGAATAACATGTTTTATTTATTTATTTTTAAAATATATTTCAGATTTGCATATACACCATGAAATTATGTCATAATTAGATTATACATATTTAGATTTATTTTAAAACATGATGCATACTAAGTATTTGCTTTCATGTTTTGAATGTTTACATGTTAAAATTATTTTTATTTATTTTTCTTGAGCATGGTTTATTTATGATTCACGATTATGAGATTTAATGAAAGATGTTAAGATTAAGAACCACGTACTGTCACAGTGAACATGAGGGTCATTGTGGGTGTTCTTTACATATGATTAGCTCACAAGGGTAATGTCCCAAAATACTTCAAATATGGGTTAGGCCCTAAGTCCAATAAAATTTGACAAAAAAAAATGTATTTTCACTCAAGGGAGGTATTTTGATTAAAAAAATATCAAGGGCTTTGAAGCCCTTTCAGTCTAATTTACAACTATAAATAAAAATGTTGTTTAAAATGCCTAATGATTTACAAGTGTTTGAATTTGAATGTTTTATTAATGTTTAATTAGTAATTTAGTGGTTTTGAAAAAGATCCACTGGGCTATGTGCTCACTCCTTCCTTCTATTTTTCAGCAAATTGAATCACATGAAGACCATGAATATTACTTAAATTTTTTTATTATTATTTAGAAAGTTTCTAATTTCTATGTAAGGACATGTTGCTCAAGTTTCAAATTTTTCGCTGTAATAGTTTTTCTTTAAGATTGAATTATTTAATCAATTAAAAGAGTTATGAATTTTTTTTATTTTTTATATTATTGCCTTATTAAATTCTTAAATTTGAGTTATGTACTCTTAAATACAAATAAGGCATGAAATAATTGAAATAAAAAGTTAAGTTATGTACTTGTAAAGTAACACCGCCCTGGCCCGCCTTGTGGTAAAGTCCAAGTTGAAAGTCTCGGAGGTGGGGGTGTTACAGCTAGAATCAGTGATACAAGTTACTGTAGAAACCAGAGAGAATTTCACGTGAATAGTATATTACCATGGTCAGTTATGCGATTTTTTTTCCAAAAAATATACATTTGTGCAAGTTTCTTTCATGTCCCCTGGTTTACAACGATTCAATACACTAATACGAGACTTAACACAAGCATTATACCTCATAAAATGTATTATACCTCGATTCCAAATGCCCCTTCCTTCATTACCCTCAAAAGAGTGTTTCAAACACTTCCAACTAGTTGTTAAATCAAAGGAGCATGCATCTCCTTAGAAAATGTGAGGCAATAATGAAAACACATGTATACTGTGTGAAATGAATGTCTTACCTTGTATGTAATTCGTTTGTTCAATCCCAGCAGTCGAACTCGTCACCAATATGTAGTTCTCCTCTGTTCTTTGCTTGAGAATCTAGTTAGGAAGGGTTGAAATAGATTAAGAACACTCTAGAACACTTTTGGGAAGAAGGGTCGGTCTATGGCAACTAGGTAGGGTTTCTGTGCGATGCATATCCGAATGACTGAGAATTAGGGTTTCCACATGCAAATCGCACAAATATATAATTTTCGTGTATTATCTTGGTAAGGACTCCAATTATCGCAGTAATCACGTGATTCATACATTGAAAATTAGGTTTTTCGATGCATTATCGCGATAGGCTACCACGGTAGCCAAACTTATCAATTTTTAATTTTCTCAAGCATTACTACAGTAATTATTTTCATTATAGTGGTAACTAGAACGATGACATTTTTTACGCTTTTTTTATTCTTTCAAGCATTACCGCGGTAATTCAAGTTGTTGCCGCAGTAATCAAAGCCTTATGTTATTTTTCATCTTCTTGATGTTCTCTAAATTTTTTGATAATTTTTACATTTATCCAAGTTTGTTCTGCTTGTATTTTATGATTGTGAAACATTTATAATTTTCTAAATTATTTATTTAATTTATTTCATATTTGAAACTTCTAAAATTCTTTAATTCATTCATTGACTTTTGGGGTATTACCAAAATCTTCTCTTGTAGTGGAATAAAATAGAAAACTTGTTTTATATAAAAGCATTATTTTTGAAGAATGTCAAGTTTAAATAGAAAACTTATACGTTAAAATCAGGTATGTGAATTAAGGGGAATGCTATTGTTCACTTTTTCCCTATCTCCTCAAAACATCTTTAAAAATATGAAATATCAACTTTCGAGAAAGAACATAGTGTACATAATTAAAGTATGGAGTTACTCAATTTTATAATGAATTGACAATTGCATGATGGAAGGTGGGCCCCAACATTAACCAAAGTTAGTCCTTTTAGGCATACAACATCAATATTCTAGTACAAATTTGCCAAAATGACTCTTAAGTCAAAAATACATGGAGGTAATGAAATAAACATGTAAGGGAAGTGGAAAAGATAACCAGATGGCTCATGCGTCTTGATCATGGTATGCCTTCATTTGAAAAGGTGAGGGGTGAGCTCTATAGGCCTACTAGGTCTATCTCCTATCTAACCAAACATATCCTCATATAGATTATGCAACCATTGAATACATTAGATATTTCAAACAATATTTATTTTTTAATCGGTCACTACGACCCACATGACAAAATTCAATCAACTATGGTATCATGCATGAGGCCTATGATCCTCACAGTCCCTGCAGGTCAACTATTTTTCCATTCAAAAAGTACGTCAGCCCTTGGACCAAAATTCAACAAGGGAGGCTTTTCAAAAACATATCAACCCTCAAACCGAGATCAATCATGAGAGAATTTTAATCCAGAACCCATTAGTGGACTACTAACAACACCCTAAGGCCAACCATTCCAAAAAGTGGATTACTATTTTGATCATGTTTATTATGTAAGGTTAACAACAATAAGTTAGATAATGTATCGATTATCACATGTAAGAGCATCATAACTTCCCATTATGAATTAACATATAGAACTTCGTATTTCACAACAACATAGCAATCATTACCAATGCATCTCAAAGACATCATAACATGGACCTTAATCCTATCATGGCATTTAACATATCATGCGTTAGATCCATTGAGCATGAATACAAAATAACCCAAAAAACATCAAAGATCAATATAACATATTTGGCATATAAATATGCAACCGATACATTATCATCCTCTAAGTACACTTTTTTATAATTCATGCGTGTAAATACAAGATTAGTGTAACACCCTGCCTTCTATGCCCAGGACCACGTCATCCGACAATATCTTGCTTTGGGCTGCCCAGGAGGCGGGCCCTTGTTACGTTATTCTTATTCCATTTCTTTCTCATGAGATATCCTGTACATATTAGTCTATGTACAAAATAATTCATAATATCATAAATAAATAGAAGCCTTTATTTATTTATTCAAAAATTTCAAGTACCTGTACATTTATTCAATATAGCGAAAAATAATTTCAAAACATAAATAAATGAATTGGGCCCACATGCTCTACAATAAATTCGAATTAAAAATTTCCTAAGGATCTTCCAATGACCTGTCTACTTTAATTTCCTGAAATGTGAAAAATAAAGGGTGAGCTATGAAGCCCAATAAATCATCGCACATATTTAATTGATAATTTCAACAAAATAAAATATGCATAGAAACTACTTATAATGAATTAAATGATTCAACCAATTTATTATTTTCTGTTGTCATTAAAGACCGAAAGGATACCCCCTAGCATTCCGTCCCTAGGGAAAAAGCTATTATACTGAGCTCAGACCCATTGGAGTGAGGTATGATCAAATCCGAACCCTTTATTAACTCACAACCCCTGATTGGAATGCTAACGATGCAAATTTGACGCCGTGCAGTTACATGGTTAAAATCTCTATTTAATCTTTTATTAATTGTAAGAGCATAACAAATAACCAATAAAAATAATTTAAATATTCTAACGGTATAACATTACACCACAGATCAATAAGAAAGATGACTTTCGATTTCTGATGTAGAAGATCATACAAGACGCAACTACAGAGCATACTTTCTCAAAACACAAAGATGACTTTCAATTTTTTATGTAGAAGATCGTACAAGACTCAACTACAGAGTATACTCTCTTAATCATGAACAATATAATAATTTAAATAAATTAATTAAAAGACATTTAAAAGAAAATAAGCTAACCACACAAGCAAGCATTATTTGAATCAAAATAATAAATTAAAAGCTAAAAGTTATTTCACATCGAGATCGCTTCCTAAATTCTTTTTAGATCTTTTTGTCAAGATTTGTATAGTACTTCATTGTTACTACTTCGTAGGCTGTTTAAAATAGCTTTAAGAGAAAAGGGATCAAAGATGCCAAGAAGGAGGCAGAGAAAAAGTAAGAAGTATTATTTTTGTTCTTACTAAGATGAATGAAATGAGGGGGAGAGGGGGGGTTTATATAGAGTATTCGGAGGTCAATTCTATCATTTTTCAGCCTTCCTAAATTGAAAAGCTTCCATTTTTACTAGGTCCTGGCGGCTAGAGGTTTAGAGTTAGAGATTAGGGTTTTTTCTGTATTTTTTTCAAAATTTTTTGGATATTTTTTGTATTGTTTTTGAATTTTTTTTACATTTGTCAGTTCTTTTTTGTATATAATTTTTAATTGTTTTTATATATACAGTGCGCGCAAGGCTCTCGCACAATTGTGGCACCTGATGTATGGGCCTTGGGCCCATGCACCAATATATATATATATACATATATTTATTTATTGATTTATTTATACACATACCAATATATATTATTTACTCATATATTTATCCATTTGTATTAATATATTAATGTTAACTATATATATTAATATGTACCCATATAATATTTACACATTAATAGATACATATACACATACTAATTATATTTCTACCCATATAATGTATAATATTATATATTTACACAATAACACATGCATATACACATACTAAGTATATATTTATACTCATCTAATATTTAATATTTGCATCATATATTTAACATGCACTTGGATATATATATTTCTTTGTGTTATTCATTTTTGGATACCAAAATTTCTCAATGAATTTCGTTTATTTTATACTTTAGAGTATACATAGTATATATCTAAAAATGTTATAAATTTTTCAAAGTCAAGTTGTTTTATTTAATTTCATTCATGGAATTTCGTACAAATCTTCGAGGTATTACATTCTACCCTCCTTAAATGAATTTTATCCTCAAAATTTGCACTAGTTTTCTTGATGTTGTTTTGCCACGTATCCCTAATAGAGAGGCCTGGATTTGATTAATTTCTAAGAAATTTGGGTCGGTTCTCCTACGAATCTCTGTGCCATCTTTTGTCATTTTAGGAGCTACATAGCTAAGGTACGTGGCTATCTCTTTTTGTCGAAACTGAGTTTTTCCTAAGTGCTTTTAAGATAATCCTTAAAGTGTTTCATAGGTTTAGTTGCCTATTGCAAACTGGTGAAGACTGTGTCTAACCACTTGGTTTGTTGGATCCCTATGTGTTGCCAGGGTATCTTAATCTAGGAGTATGTATAATGATTCTTAAGGGTTATCTTGGGTATATCTGACTCTCAGATTCCTACTTGATGATATCTTGATCTAAGATCATTCCTTGTGAAGTAAGTGGTTTCTTTCGATTGATCGAATAAGTCATCTGTACCAGGTGAAGGATACTTATCCTTTACCATTGTCTGATTTAGTTTTCCATGTGAAAGGATATCCTAAGTTTTATTGGTAAGTAATTTAGAAACACATATTTTGAAACACCATAAATTTTCTCAAAATTGTTATTTATTCAATCATTCCGTCAAAATTTGGGTGTTACAACCAACTACCCTTTCTAAAATAAATTTTGACCTAATAGCTTTTCTAAGTTACTACTACTATTCTACTGAAAGTCTTGTTCTTCAAGGATGTCAGCAACTGTGAACACTCTGGCCTAGTTCTGCCCACGACCCTGGTTTTGGTTTTACCCTTAGTTGTTGTTCTGTCGGGGCAGTTGCGGTTGAGGACACATATTTTGTCCTCCTCCCTGGTTGTCTTGTTGTAATTGGGGGGCCTCAATTTTGGCAGGACAAAACCTCACCAGATGCCAGGCTGGTTATAGTAAAAATAGAACCCTTGTTGCTTGGCCTGTTTTTTTCATTCGTCCTTAGTAAGTGTAGCTTGTTGCAGGACCTAGGGTGCCCTATTTCCACCATTATGTTGATTGGTGTTTTGTCTCTTCTGAGGTCCTTGGTGGTCGTTGCCATATTCTTGCTTCTTATTTCGGTTCCTTATCCTCTGTTCGAAGTTCAACTCTTGCTCTAGGGTCAATGCCTTATCTACGACTTCTTTATATGTCTTTGGGCATGCCGTCTTTATTAATTTTTGGATCTCAATCTTGAGACCCTGAGTGAAGCGGTTGACCTTCTTTTTCTTTTCACTTATTAGTTCAAGTGAAAACTTGGCCAATTCAATAAATTTGGCCTCATACTCAGCCACCGTCAGATTTCTCTGTTTTAACTAAACGAAGTCCTCCTGCATCTTTGTCAATGTTGCTTTGGAAAAAAATTTCTCATAAAATATCTCCCTAAACTCTTCCCAGTTCATTCAACTAATATTAATGTTTGGGTCTGCCTTTACCATCTGCCACCAACTTCTATCTGGTCCTTTGAATTGATGGGTAGCCAACGCTACTCTACTTGGACCCGTTACTCGCAATACATCCAGGTGTTCTTCTAATTCCTGCTACCAATGGTCGGCTGTTAAGCTATCAACAATACCATCAAATTATGATGGTTGAAGTTTCTTCTATTCTAGCAGCATCTTTCTATACTCACTGTCTTCCAGATTCTCATGTCCTTCCTGATGAGCTAGAACCTTGGGCACTGGTACTGGTACTAGCTGCTGAACTGGGATAAGTTCTTGCATCTGTGACTATGGTGCCACTTGAGGCATTATCCGAGGTAGGGGCCTCTCGATTTGTTCCATGACCCTCCTTGTGACCTCTAATATCATATTTTCCATTTGGGTCTCAGCTATGTTATTCTGTACCTCTTGCCCCCAAGAATTAGTTACGTCAAATGTCATTGCCCTGGTAGCGTATCTTTTGGGTCCAGCCATTTATCTACAAATCAAGCTGTTTCAGCACTAGTTCCCATGGTTTTTGCCTTGTTGTACTATCATGACTCTAGATTCAGGTTTCTAGATTTTTTATTTGTCCAGTGGCCTAATAGTTTATTCTTCTAAGTTCTTTTTGTTTTTGGATATAGGATTTGGTCTCATACATGCATATTCAAACAGTAAGATCATCATACATTCAATCACTCGATAATAGAAGTTCATGCTAGCATAGTAAAATTTTACGCTTTTGCCTATGCCTCCAGGTTTGTGTGTCCCATATCACCCTTGCCCTTCGACATAGACTTCATCAAGAGATTTTACTACACCCAATCAATTTTGCAAATGCCTCGATTTCTAATGTTTCCCAAGTTCCACTATACTTGACTATCTCATGCCAACCAAGCATAGGAAAACAAGTTTGTCCAAAGCTACTGATCATTCACCAAACATGGTCTGTCATTCTCCAAGTCTAAGATTCTTCCATACCCCTGAATTTCGATGCGTCCCATATGACATAAAAACTAAAGATACAGGATCCCCCCGATCTCATGGCCTGACCAAACAAGTGTTCGTTTTTCAAACGTTTCTAGTCTCTAACTTATGTCCTAAAAATTTATTAATAATTCACTATGTCACCCTTAGCAATACCCAAATCTTACTTAAGGCCTCTTTCCTAGACCTAGGTTCTCAAATCCTCATTGAAGGGTCCTTATGCCGAACCGACAACCTTCCTCTATCCACGATACCACCTTTGGCATCTCCTTTGGACTATAGTAAATTCTTAGCCCTTAATTACCACCTCCTAATTTTCTTTCGTAAGAAAATAAGTGTGTTCTTCAACTCCTACTACTCGTATGAGCTGGTAAAATAACCTCCAGATCGGACGGCGAGACTGAAGTCTACTTAGCAACCACGCTTTCTAAAACGGGATAACTTGTTTTCCTTTCAATGTTTAGTTTTACTCAGGACAAGACTTACCCACTATCAGATCAACTCGTAATCTTCGTATCCAAACAAAACGGTTGAAAAACATATACCCCTTTTTTTTGAAAAAATAATTTTAATTTTCAAAACAGGAGGTAGGGCTTTTTAAATTAATTTAAATTAATGGTCTTACCTGACCAGTCAATTCTTTCTAATCCTTGCCCAAGACATCTATAGCCTAAACTATGATACCACCTTTGTAACACCCCGCCACCCATGCCTGGGCCCACGTCATCCAATGGTATCTGACTTTGGGCTGCCTGGGTGGCAGGCTCGTGTTATGTTACTCTTATTCCATTTCTTTTCCATAAGATATCCTGTACACATTAGTCTATGTACAAAATAATTTATAATATCATAAATAAATAAAAGCCTTTATCTATTTATTCAAAAATTTCAAGTACTTGTACATTTATTCAATATAGCGAAAAATAATTTCAAAACATAAATAAATGAATTGGACCCACATGCCCTACAATAAATTCAAATTAAAAATTTCCTAATGATCTCCCAATGGCTTGTCTAATTAATTTCCTGAAATGTAAAAAATAAGGGGTAAGCTATAAAGCCCAGCAAATCATCACAAATATTTAATTCATTATTTCAACAAAATAAAACCTGCATAGCAACTACTTACAAGAAATTAAATTATTTAATCAATTTATTATTTTTTTATTGTCGTTAAAGACCGAAAGGATACCCCCTAGCATTTCATCCCTAGGGAAAGAACTACTATACTAAGTTCAACCCATTGGAGAGAGGTAGGATCAAATCCGAACCCTTTATTACCTCACAACCCCTGATCGAAATGCCCACTGTGCAAATTCAACCCTGTGTCGATACATGGTTAAAATCTCTATTTAATCTTTTATTAATTGTAAGTGCATAACAAATAATTATTAAAAACAATTTAAACATTTCAACGGTATAACATTACACCACAAGTCAACAAGAAAGATGACTTTCGATTTTTTATGTAGAAAATCGTACAAGATGCAACTATAGAGCATACTCTCTCAAAACAAAAAGATGACTTTCGATTTCTAATATGGAAATCGTACATGACGCAACTACAGAACATACTCTCTCAGTCATGAATAATATAATAATTTAAATAAATTAATTAAAAGATATTTAAAAGAAAATAAGCTAATTACACAAACATGCATTATTTGAATCAAAATAATTAATTAAAAACTGAGAGTCATTTCACATTGAGATTGCTTGCTAAATTCCTTTTAGATCTTTTCACCAAGATCTGTATAGTACTTCGTTGCTACTACTTTGCAGGCTGTTTAGAATAGCTTTAAGAGAAAAGGGACCAAAGAAGGAGGCAGAGAGAAAGCAAAAAGGAGTATTATTCTTGTTCTTGTTGGGATAAATGAAATGAAGGGGAGAAGGGGGTTTATATAGAGTATCAGGAGGTCAATTCTATCATTTTTCAGCCTTACTAAATTGGAAAACTTTCATTCTTACTAGGTCCTAGTGGCTAGAGGTTTAAGGTTAGATATTAGGATTTTTTTTGTAATTTTTTCAGGATTTTTCAGATATTTTTTGTATTTTTTCGATTTTTTTTAGCATTTGTCTGTTTTTTTATATAATTATATATATATAGCACACACAGGCCCGCGTGTGATTTTGCGCGTGGCCCAACGCGACTATGATGTTTGGCTCATGCGCCAATTCATGTTATATATATATATATATATACATATTTTTTTTCTTCTTCTCCTTTTTTTTTGTTAAGCTGATATATTTATACACATACCAATATATATTAATATTTTCTCATATATTTACCCATTTGTATTAATATATTAATGTCAAATATATATATATATATATATATATTAATATGTATCCATATAATATTTACACATCAATACATACATATACACATACTAATTATATTTCTACCCATATAATATATAATATTATATATTTACACAATAACACATGTATATACACATACTAAATATATATTTATACTCATCTAATATTAATCTTTGCATTAACAAGCACCTGGATATATATATATATATATATACGTTAGATTAGGAGTCACTAAAACAGTTAGAACCAATCTGAAATTTTTGTGCAATTAGTAAATAGATTGGAATAAAGATGTGCAGCAGGAAATAAAAACAATGTAGGAAAAGAAACGACACAAGGAGATGTTCACGCAGTTCAGCTCAATAGCCTACGTCTGCGGGGCCTCGCCCAGTTTAAGAATCCACTATAGTTTGCAAGTTACACCAGACACTTCAACCCACAAGAGTACACTTCAAACACTGGATTCTAGACGAACTTTCGCCAAGAAGACAACAATCAATCTCTACACATTTCCTTCAGCCACCACCAACAGTCCTAACTGTGTGTGCTGAACAACAGAGTAGAGAATACTGCAACTTCTTTGATCATTCAATAAAAACAAAAAAATAAAGATAACAAAGCTCTCAATAATACAATAATCTACAACTCAATGATTGTCGTTTGGAGTGCTTCAAAGTGATTGTAAAAGCTTCATACACGAATGAAATAAATAGAGTACAGAAACAGAGCTTTCATTTGAGAAATAGATTCTGGAAAATCTTTCTAGGCAGACTGTTCGATAAACTGTTGCATCTTCTGTTGCGACAGTCTTGCTGAAAATTCAGAAAACTTTCCAGAACAGCAACAATCCTTGATATTCTTCTATAAACTGTAATCTCATTCTTATTTGAGTAGATTGAAAGCTTTTATTCAACAACAAGGATCAATGTCAACTTATTTGTTTCTAACAACAATTCACAAGGATTTTGCATTCTTTCTTAATTGATGCAAATTTTATTTAAGAAACAGTTTCTGGGTTAAACATTTTCTATTTTGAAGAGAGATGCAATATTCTCTTTTCTAAAATTAATAGCAGCAGAATTTTTCTTATTCAATATTCTAAAAAATTCTGAGCAAGAAGATTTGATAGAAAATTGATATTTGAATCAGAAACTGAGAATGGTAAACTTTTGAAAACATTCTAAATAGTTCACAATGCTATTTTGAAACATTCCATTTTTCCAGAAAATTAGCAGAACATTTTCTAAATTAACGATGATGAATAATATGCTGAAAATTTTGAGCACATAGGATATTAGAGC
Source organism: Tinospora cordifolia (assembly GCA_030144865.1). Lineage (NCBI taxonomy): Eukaryota > Viridiplantae > Streptophyta > Magnoliopsida > Ranunculales > Menispermaceae > Tinospora > Tinospora cordifolia. The sequence goes on along the minus strand of JAJIYU010010469.1, from coordinate 4,614 downwards.
AAAACTGATATTCATTCCAAAACTATTAAAGAAAAGATTTTGAAATCATTCTAAAGAGATATCTGTTGCAAATTTTAGCAAGGATCAATTTTTTGTGTTTAAAACACATTCCATTTTGAAAAAAGATTTTGATCACAACAAATAGAGAGAGCAAACCCATAAATGCAAACATTCCAGAATTGATTACAGAAATTCAGATTTCAAAAACTACAAGATTCAGAATATTCTAATTTCCAGAAATAACAAATAGCAGCATTAGTAACATTCCAAAAGCTAAAATCAGGAATATTCACATTTCAGTTAACTGTTCTAAAAGATTAATAATATTTTCAGATTTCAGAAATTTAGTTTCCTAAGAGAAATATTTTGATTTCTAAATCATGAAGAATTCTAAAATATTTCTAAAACACATCAAGCACCAACAATGTCAATTAATCATGTTTCCTAACAATATATATATATATATATATTTCTTTATGTTATTTATTTTTGGATACCAAAATTTCTCAATGAATTTCGTTTATTTTATACTTTAAAGTATACACAATATATATCTAAAAATGTTATAAATTTTTCAAAGTCAGATTGTTTTATTTAATTTCGTTCATCGAATTTTATTTTATACTTTATAGTATACACAGTATATATCTAAAAATGTTATAAAATTTTCAAAGTCAAATTGTTTTATTTAATTTCATTCATCAAATTTTGTACAAATCTTCGGGGTATTACAATTAGAGAGAAAATAGTGAATAGGCAATGTTTACCCACATTGCAATGACTCAAAAGATTAGCGAGCATAGCATGAAATTATTCCTCCATTGGCACAACCTTGATCATACTTACATGTACACAAATGTCAATTTTTAGTCTATCAACTTTGTATTATTGTCCTAAATTAACATGTTTGTGCGCATATAGAGTTTAGTCCTTTGAAATCCATCATTAGATCCCCAAGACTCGAGCAGCTAGTGTACCAAGTTCGATGTGCATCAAAATCTATTCATTGTGCAATATTGCATTGCACAATTGATGCACCATGTTGCTCTATGTTGTGCATAAAGTAGTCCATTGCTTGGTCTCATTTAGGGTGTTATCCTCTTTGGTTTGATGCACTCTATAGCCTATTTCACTCGTATCTCAATGTTGTGTAATATCATGATGGTTTAGGCGCTTAGTTTCTAGAGATTCAAGTCAAAAGTGTGCATTTTCCTCTCTTGCACCACATTCAATAGTAATTGTCATTGTAGTGATGGCCAATCTTGGACCACTTGATTTGATTGCTTAAAGTCTATAATTTACATCATTTTTTAGGTTTTCTTATACTATTTTTTTATGATAAATCTTGTAATTATAACCATTTGAGTTGATTTGGTCCCTATTATTATAGGTTTGGCCTTAAATTTGATTGTCATGTCAATTGTCATGCCTTAAAATTAATTTCAAACCACCAACTTCAATAGCTTCGTTCTTATGCTATAGTTGTTGGAATCACGATCTTCTTACTGGTTGGGATCCTTGTTTAGTCCTCTTTCAAGTGGTACCTAGGATTTAGGTTAAATTTCCACATATTGGTTTAAGTCAGAGCTCAAAGTGAGCTTGATGTTTAGGTTCTACAATAGTTGTACAATTCGCACCACCTAACTTTAGTTAACCATTTCTTAGGATTTTGTGATGCATTTATGCCATCCTTGCGATGTTTTGATCATGGTTTCAACCATTATCGAGTAATATGTAAAGGTTTCCAAGACATGGTCTTTAAGATTCTCAAGATGGATGCATAAGTTTAGCAAAAGCTCCTAAATCAAACAAAGCAAGAAGCTTTAAGGGTACTACATATGGTGAGGTTAGAACCTGTACATATGCATGTTGTACCATTCGAATATGATTTATAGACGAAGTGGATGAATCCTGTAGAGGAAGAATTGGTCCAACAAATCTTCTATTGATACCGCAAGTAGGATTTTGGATCATATTCACTTGTCATACAGAACACAGACTCAACATCAAAATAATCAGTATTTGTTAAATTTGCTATTTTTTCTAGTAATTCAACCTTGGTCTTTCATTTAGGGCAAGATGACCTTTTTCCCGCAAGAAAACATTAAGTGCCAAGAAAAGTTGTACAAACATTTCCAAGGAATAAAGTTAAGTGTTCCTTGGAGTTGAGTTGTTGGCAATATTCTTCAAGGTATTGCCACCAATGATGGAGGCTGCCAGAAAATCGTGCGACAATCTTTTCAATCATTGATTTATCAGTGGCTCTAGGTTTAATTTTTTCAGCAAAAAACAACCAAGTAGATCATTAAAAAATGAATGTCATTCTTCATAAGGTAAATGATCCAAATTGAACGTAAAGAAGCTTCCACTAGTTTTGGACGCTCTTGGCGGTTTTAGAGTATCATAAGGTTCAGGATTAATAGGGTTTGAATCATTTGTTTGATGAGTTCCAAGTGGAGAATTATATTCTTCAATATGTGGCGGTCTGGGATCTTGACCTATCATATGCATTCCACGATAACGTAGGCAAGAAGGGCTTGAGTCAGAGGCTTCTAAACCAGCATCATTCAAGATGGTTTCTTCTTCTTCTTCTTCTTCTTCTTCTTCTTCTTCATAGTCTATATTAGGCATGTGCAAACCTTGCTAGGGGGAGGAATCAACTGCTATAAGTAATTGTAGAAAGTCGGTTAAGGGATTTTCAGAGACATCAGGAAGTTCGGCTTTAGAGGAAGGTGAAACATCTAAAGATTTAGGGATAGTGTTAGCCCCTTGTTACTGAGAATTGTGAAGTGATGGTCATTGCCTATGGAAGGGGGCAATGACCGAGGTAAAGAGCCACGAATGGCTCATTGGGATGGCAATGAAGCATGCCTTGGAAGGCATACGCTGGCAAATTAACGATGCATGACGGAGATGCGCATGCGGGTTGCTTGTGTGTGATCGAAAGACACGAATGCTCATGGATACGGGCACATTATCAAAGCGCATGCTCACGAGTGCGGGCATACGACCAAGGCGGATGATCATGATCACGACACATGACCTGGCGCATGAACGGGTTAGTTATCAGTGAGCTGGCACATGATAACTACTCAACCCCACATTGAGGATCATGAAGATAACGTGGGGACGTTCAGATAACCACCATTGCAGTTAGGCAATGTGGTAAATGAGTGTGCTGGGCACTCATGATCGGTTACAAGGAGGGGCCGAAATAATAGGGCACGTGGTGTGCTGGGTTGCTGAGTGTTGCAATTGCACACCAGGTGGCGAGCAGTGAACAAAGGCATGGAACATGTGATCCTAAGATCTCAGGATGCTAATCAAGGACGTGGACCCTTGTTGGGAAGCATAATAGATCGATTGCGAGCACATGGGTGAGCTGGCAAACACATGACCCTATAATCTTGGACTTGTAACTGAGTAGCAGTTGTTGGACGTGGGTAACTGTTGTACGTGGCATCAGTGGCAGACTTTGCGGAGCAACTAATCCGAACTGGCATTGGTACACATGGGGAATGTGCCAAAGTGTTCCTGGCGGTTCGGACACTTTGCTTAAGCCAAGTTGAACATGGAACACGTGAGGATAAACTACCATTCGAGAATGGCGGGCTGTTGACTACGTGGAGGCACTATGGAGCTCTTGAATTGCACATGTCTGAAATAATAGGACACATGGATGTGTTGGACGTCTTGTGCTCGTGACACATATGCAAGCTGTTGGTACCTGAATACTGGACTAAGCCAAAACAAGGGACGAAGGCCAGGTGTATAGGCAGTTAGCAAGGGCGTGGAATATGTGTGCTAAAGATCAGGAGCATGTGTAGATCTAATGGCCACGTTTAGAGCATCTAAGGGTTAGTTGTAGGGTTGCAACTGACCATCACCTTGTATAAATAGAGCCTCTGTGTTCCGGGGAAAACACAGAGGTGCAAACTGTAATCCCTTCAATGAGAAATACAAAGTCCATAGTTGCCTTATCTATGTGTGCGTTGTTTCCTTATTGCTTTGTTTCCCTGTTGCCTTGGTTTTCACTGTAAACACTTGGTGTGTGTTGTGTGCTAGTCGGATTATCGAGTAGAAGTGAGATTCTGTCGGTCATCAACGGGTACATCACCCTGGGAGGTGCACTTGACCGAGAGATATCGCTTCAGGTTGCTGAGACTAGGGTCGTGACTCTAGTGCATCACAGATCGGACGTTTGCTGGGTAGTGATCATCAATTGCATTGCGTGACCCAAATTGCTGCTACGCCAACCCTGTGTTCGGTTGTGCTCAAGGCAAAATATTTTGGTCAACCTACGACCCCGTGATAGATGGTCATAAGAGGATCTTTTCCTTTTGAAGATGAGGTATGGGGATTCCTAGTAGCTGTAACACCCCGCCTCCCAAGTCCCATCTTCCACGTCATCGGACGGTTCAATTCTATTTGATCAAAAATCTTGGGATACCTGGGAAACGGGCCCGTGCTACATTTTCTTCTTCTTAGATCCAAATGCATTAGGGTTTCTGTGTACATTAGTCTATGTACAAAAATAACATCATAATAAAGTAGATTCTTCATTTGATCATTTAACAATTTCAGGTACAATATTTCATTACAACGAAAAATAAA
>JAJIYU010010468.1:0-16059 GCA_030144865.1 Tinospora cordifolia | reverse complement strand
TGATAATTCTTTTGTGTGGTTTATTTTCTCTCGATAGGGCATGTGCCTTTGCGGTTGGTTCTCCCCCACCAACCCCCCCCCCCCCCCCCCCCCCCCCCCCCCGCAAAGTCAACAGTTTCCCTATTCCCTACCTTCCACCTTATGTTGTCCTCCATGAAAAATCTTTTAGCATCTTTTCAATCAGTTTGGCAATTCCCACCGAAATTTTGAACAAGGACAAGTAAGATGTTGTTAGTGCTGTTAGTATTGCCCTAATCAATGTTAGTCTCCCTCCTTTTGACAAAAACAACTTTCTCCATTCCTCCACCCTACTAGATATCTTATTAATTACCAGTTCCCAGAATCTTTTGCTGTTTGGATTGCCACCCAATGGGAGACCCAAATAATTAAGTGGCTACTTACCCACCAAACATCCTACCCTATTTGCTATTCCCAAAAGTTGTTCATCCTCCATGTTGATTCCCGTAATTTGACTAGCATACTCTTTGACATGTTTATATGCAATCCTGAAGTCCCACTAAAACATTATAGTATCATGTATGCTACCTGTAAATTTTCTTCCTCTCCCTTTAATAGAAGTATCGTGACTGTGCGTATTGCAGGTGGGAGATCTCCAATTTTCCTCTACCAAAACTGAATCCCTCTATGATCTTTGCTTATGGGCCCTTGTTAGCAACTAACATATACCATCTGCCACTAATGTAAAAAAGAAATGGTTACAACATATCCCCTTGTCTTAACCCTTTAGCTACTTTTATGCTTCCCCTTGGTCTACCATTTATCATTATCGAATATGTAACTAAACAATTTATCCACCTCTTCCCAAACCCTTTTCTCTGCATCACAAACCCTAAAAAACCCCTTTTCAAAATCTGTCTTGAAGACCACTTTCCACTTTGCCTCCCCTTTGGTATTCCTCCATCGCCTCATTTGATGTCTATATGATATCTGTGATTTTTGGTTCTTGAATGAATGCAACTTGTGTGTCCTCCACTACCGTCTATAGTAATGCCCTTGCTCTTTTAGCCAAAACCTTTGGTTTAATTTTTAGACAAACTGGTCAACAGTTGATTGGTCTAAAATCCCTTATCCTCCATGATTTAGTCTTCTTGGGGATCAAGCATATATATATCTTGTTTGTCTTCACATTAATCACACTTGATTCGTATAATTCCTCAAACACTTTCATTACATCCCCTTTAACTATCTCCCATGCCTTTTGATAGAAAAAACATCCGGTCTTGGTGATTTTTCCCATCACATTCAAACACTACTGCCTTAACTTTGTCATCCTTGAAATGAGGCCTCTAACCCCCCTCTATCTCCTAGTGACATTTCTTGCCACTCCAGTCTCTCCAACTCCCACCCCCTTCACTCTGAGTTCAATATACTTTTTTTTTTTCTTTAAAAGAAACACCAATTTTATTTATAGAGAGGAAAAAATACAAAGGGGAGCCCCAAACCAAAACATGACACAAATACTAGGCCCCACTTGCATAAATTATATTACCTCACCCTCTTAGTGAATCTGCCATAGTGCAACCCACTGATAGCGAACAATTGCTGATCCAAAAAGAAGCCAGGTGTTGAGATTCTTTCCAAATATTGTTGGGAAGATGGAACTCATAGTAAAAAATCCGAGCATTCCTCTCTTTCCAAGAACACCAAACCATTTATCTACCTTCTCCCATCCAACCACCATCCAGTGAACCCTCCTTCCAAAGACATCATAAAAAATCTGGCTAGGCAAGCCACTATCCAGTGAGCCCTCCACCTCTTGTCTACCTCCTCCCAAAGAGGACAAACACTATGTTGGGACTCGTGCATAACAATCCCCTGGAGAAATGGGAACTGTCTTTGCCAACTTTCCCAAATGGAAGAGGTGAACGAACAAGACCGAAACACATAATCCACTGACTCCCCATCTTTCTTACATAAAATACAGCAGGAAGGGGACAAACAATATCTAGAGAACAACCTTTGAATCATGTCTCCCGTATTCACCCTCTTCCTAAGCACTACCCAAGCTAAAAATTTGACTTTGGAAGGAACTGAGGCCTTCCAAAGTTCCTTTAAAAACAATGAGGGGAAGGTAGAGGACACCTTTAACAAAGCAGAGAAAAAGGCCTGAATTCTTATTAATCTAAACAATTTTGTCCTTTCTATTCAACATAAAGAACTCCCTGAGCAGAATACGAAAGGAAACCTCTTCCTCCTAGCACCTCGAACCACTTGAAGATTGCAAATGAAGCTCCAAACGCGGCATCGAAGATTTTGCACAATGAACAAAAACTTAGAGACGAGCCAATTGCGTCCAAAAGACAACCTGCACAGCTTGAGATACAACTCTAAAAGTGCGTCAGTGCCTCACCAAACATCCTCCCAAAAATGGATAATCTTACCTCTTCCTAGCCACACCTTGGTAAGAGGGTCATAACATTGATGAAGAGAGTGAATGAACTTTCAAGGACTTCTGTAGGTCGCACTTTTCTGAACTCTTGCATCTCTACCGTTCATATTCAGCCCATGTTGGCTCCAAATAACTCTCCTCCATAGCTTATCTCTCTTCTTCGGAAACCTCCAAAGCCATTTCCTTGCTAACATTTTATTCTTTGCAATCACAATACCAATTCCTAGACCCCCAAGATCTTTCCTCGTCTGAACTTGTCTCCACTCTACTAAATGCATATCATGACCGTCGTCGTTCCCACCCAACAAAAAATCACGCATTAGCTTCTCAACCTGATTACCTTCTCTCGTCAGAATCCTAAATATAGTCAAGAAATAAGTGGGTAAAGCCTCCAAAACTGAGCTAATCAAAGTGAGCCTTCCTCTTTTTGAAAGAAACGCTCTCTTCCACCCTTCCATTCTTTTCACCACTTTGGCGACAATCGGATCCCAAAAGCTTTGAGATCCAGGGTTACCGCCTAACGACATTCCCAAATACTTGAACGGCCAATCCCCTAAATCACAACCAATCTCCTCCGCAACTCCTCTCAACCAAATCTCGGAGGTAGATATCCCCGCAATGTAAGTTTTAGCCATGTTAACGGGACGCCCAACAGAAAAACACATTACAAGACTGAAGGTGTATTCAATATTATTGCTATCCCTATCCAAGAATAAAAGAGTATCATCTACGTACTGTAAGTGGGACACCTCCACCTTATCCTTGCCTACCACAAAGCCCTGCATGCTCCCATCTTCCCTCGCTTTATCCTACGGCTAGCTTAGCACATTTGCAGCTAAGGTAAAAAGAAAAGGGGACATGGGATCACCTTGCCTTAAGCCTCTATTCGCCATAATTTTACCTTTCGGCTTACCATTAATAAAAATGGAATAAGATACTGTCCGAAGACATCCTTGAATCGAAACTCTCCATTTAGTTCCAAAGCCCTTTTTTTCAAGAACAAAATCAAGAAAGTCTCGATCAACCAAATTGTATGCCTTTTCAAAGTCCACTTTGACCAAAACACCCTTCTTTTTCCTCGCCCTGTAGTCTTCACTTGCTCATTAGTCACTAGCACTGCATCCGTGATTTGTCTTCCTTTTACGAAGGCTAGTTGGTTCTTTGCAATTGCACCTCCCATTACCCCTTTGATCCTATTGGCCAACACTTTAGCAATGATCTTGTACAGACTTGTAGTGAGACTAATATGTCTAAAATCCTTAACCGTTCTGATTGCATTCTTTTTCGGAATCAAGTAAATGTAAGTCTCGTTATTGCTTTTGTTTACCATGCTCGAACTATGGAACTTTTTTATAATTGCCATTAAATCTTCTTTCACTAAATCCCAACACTTCTGATAAAAGATCATAGAGAAGCCACCAGGTCCCTGCGCCTTAAAGCTTTCACGTTCAAAGATTGCAACTTGGATCTCAAGTTCAAATTAGGAAAAGGGTACCCACTTTGGGGAGTGGTTATGTAAGGGCAATGAAATTTTGCATATGATGTAATTTGTTTGGTTTTGTATTGATGCTATGGTATCTCATCCGGCATCAAATATTTTATATTTAATATAATAGTTTCTGTTTCTAAAAAAAAAAGATTGTTGATCTTCCTACTCCTGAGAAAAAGGCTCTTCAAGACTTCTTCGATCCCCCTCCCCAATAGGATCCCAACTAAGCCTTTGAAAACCCCACACTTGCTCCTGCTTCTCCCAAAACACCTTGATAAAAAGGTCAATAACTCTTTCCTTCCGCTTAATAACTTGTGAAAGACCTTTGAATTTGCGCCCCCCACCTTCAACTACTTAATTCGCAATTTAAGCTACTCTCCCCTCTCCATCTCCCTGTTTAATTTTCATAGTTCCCTGTTTTTCTCCCACCTTTCCTTTCTTTTCTTCTCATCCCTCTGACTACTACTCCCTTCGAATTTGTCAAGAAAGCAAATGCTGCTTTCCAACGTTCTCATCCTGTTTTCCTCCTCTCCCATTAAAGCAACTCCCCACTCGTGGCATGCGTTCTTAACCCCTTTGAGCTTATGCATAAACTTATAGCCTTCCCATCTGCCATCTACAAGAGGGCCCACCATTCCTTAATCTTTTCCATAAATTTCGAATGATAAGCCAATCTTCCAACGAATCTTTTTGGACCTGGACCCCACATTGGAGTGGAGGTGCTGAGGGATATAGGCCAATGGTTCGACACAAAGCGACCACCCGCCTCTTGCCTGCAAAAAGGAAATAGCTCGGCCCACCCATCTCTAAATAAGAATCTATCCAGCTTACAACAAACTGGATCCCTCCACAAATTAGACCAAGTGTAAGTCCCATTCGAGAGAGGAGGGTCATGGAGACCCAGCTTGCTGATCAAGTAGTTGAACTCCGTCATGCTACAGGTATTTAGCGCACTATTCTTTTTCAAGGAAAATTGAACCAGATTGAAATCCCCTATCACACACCATTTATCTCTACATAACACGCTCAAAGCTCCCAACTCATCTCCAAAATGATCTCGTCCCTTTCTACTACTCGGCCCATACACCTTTGTAATCCACCATTCTGCCCTACATGCTTGATTTTGACATAAATTGTAAATTGCCCTATTAATTTCTCTGTCACTGCACACTGTCTCGTCTCCCAAGCCACAAGCAAACCTCCTTCTGAACCAACTATTGGCATATAAGCTAGACTTTAAATCTAGCCTGCCACAACTCTCCAATCACCTTTCTCCCTACCTCTCTTCTCTTCACTTCTTTAAGGATCACAACATCAAGACTGCTCCTCCCAATAATCCTTTTGATCATCCTTCTTTTATCTTTTGAGTTACAACCCCGAATATTCCAAGATACAATCTTCATTAATAAAGTGGACAGATCCCACAACTACAAGGACAAACCCAGTTAAGAATTGTTTCCACCCCTCCCTTTTCCTTCACCCGCGCTATCTTCATTAGAAACACTTTGATCTTCTTCAGAATTTCCTCTACTTCCTCTTTTCCTAAAGATTCAAACGACTTCTTGCGACCCTTCGACCTTGAGCTTTGCAGACTAAGCCTACCCTCCTCAGAATTGGGGACCATAGAGATGGATTTAGAAATCGACCTCTAAGTGGTTTCATTCATTCCTTCACCCGCTGCCTTTCCATTGTCGTAGCATGGCCATTTCATATTATCTTCATGCAATTCCGATTGTTCAAGTCCTCCCTCTCACCATTCCATTGGTCTTGATCGTTCGAGGTGTTGTTGCAATAACTTGAGGACTTAGCCTCTTGGAGATCTATCATACGATCCTCCTCGAATATTCCATTATTTTCTTCCCTACTCTCTATTAAGACTGATCCTGATCATCGCCTGTTTCACATCTGAACACTATTTGCTGTTGTCTCCCTTTCAGAATTTGCCATTGGAATCTGTTGGAACTGAATTTGTTGTTTTTTTACTTCTTCTGGAGTACACTTGTATTGTATACATCTTGGTCTGCCCTTTCCCCTCTTGATCGTTACCCTTTACATGCCCGTGCTCCTGTTCTACAGCTAATTGTTCATAAGCTATTGCATTACCATCAAAAACCTCTTTAAAACCAACATGATCTGGCCTGCCAAATTTCTCCATTTGGAAGCCATGGATGACAACACCAAGAAAGGCTCCCAACCCATTATCATCTTTAGCGTTCTGGAGATGGGTTGTGCTACATAAATCGTCCTCCAACTGATTAACAACTTGCCGCTTCTCGCCATGGGCCCTGCTGCAAGCTAAATCCTCCGGCAAGTTAACGCCTACTCGTTTCCACTATAGGCCTCAGTTAAAGTCGTTCTTTTGGGCCCAACAATTTTCGTGCTCTGGGCCCCTTTGAAGATCATGTTGTTTATTGGGCCTCTTCCATCTTGGGCCCCAACACACCACGATCCACGCTTCATATACACCGGTTCTCTATGGGCCCACCACAAACCTCCAAAATCTTCTCCCTCTTGATCCACGCATCTGCCCATCGTGCATCGTATATGGACTCCTACCTCTACTTTTCTCCCGTCTTCCCTGAATAACACCCTTTCCATCTCATTTAATTCTTCATTTTGATCATTTTTCCTTCCTCTCCGTTAATAGAAGCAAGACACCCTCCTTTCGTGCTGTTCAGAGTAGCAATTTCCATTTATGATGCCCCTCCCTTGAAGTTGTCACGTCTTGCTACACTGTTGACATCGATCACACCATTTGTACGAGCCTCTCGTTCGTACATCCACTCTCGAGCTTGCATAGCCACTTTATCTCATTTTGACACATCATGGTTCGCTCCTCGATTTGTAATGATGTGGTATGCCGAAGTCTTCCCCCTTCTGTGATCCTTATTGTTACCGTTGGCCGTGAAAAACTTAAGAGTCCTTGTCGCCTTTGTCTTCTACAACATCGTTACTACTCCCATCAAACTGATCCCCTGCTTTGCAATCCTCTTCCTGTTCTAGTATGTTTACCCGGAATAACTTGATTGAGAAGAAGTTTTCCCTTCCCGAAATCTCCATTTTTTTAAGTAAGAAGCCACTTGACCATCCGACCACCTTCACGTATGCAGTCTCATATGAGTGACCATCATCGAAGGAGCTGTCAATCTGAAGTAAACCTTCTCATCGTTTAGCGATCAATTCCAACGTACTTCTGGACCAGTCTTCTATGGGTATCCCTTCGATACCTACCAGTCGTCCCGACAACGAAACACTCTATTTTGCCATTGGAATTCAGGCTTCCACCCTTGAATCTTATAGTACAAGGTCGAACACTTTTTGGCTTTTTGCAACGAACTCCATATAGCTTCATCATTGCATTTGCATAGTGCCCTATCCTCGCATATCAGAATTAGGTGACACTCAAACTCCAACTATCTGGACACCTCTTCTTCTATCTCCCCCCAGCGAACCATATCTGTGAATTGTTAGAAAGTCAGCCACAACCTCTTCCGGGTTGAATTACTCTTGTGAGCTCTCTTTGAGACATGTAATTTATGGGAATTATTTCTATCATTCCGCTCTTGTTGTGGCCTCGTCTTGTTGATATCCTCAACACCCCGACCTTCATTCTTTGGAGTAGTAGAATCCTAAACATTGTCGTTGTAATTTCGTCCTTGTTGTCTGTTCGCAATGGTGGTATTCACTACTCTCCTACTTTCCTGGAGTCTTTGTTTTGGTTCTCTCCACTTCGATTCACTCCAAGCGTAGTACCCCACCACCTTGTTTTTTCAAACCCCTGAAAACATCCATCGAGATCCCTCATCAAACCCTGCCAATTTAGGTTTCTCCCTTCCTCCGGGACAAAGATCGACCTCTGCTTCCCGTGCTTTATCTTCGTCATCCTCAGGTAACTTCCCCGTTTGTTCGTGAAGGTCTCAATTACTAATACATTACCCTACTTCTACGGTTTTTATTTTATTTTATTTTATTTTATTTATAATTTCCATCTCTCCTTGTTGTACTAGCCTCCATAACGATCCGACAAAGCTATCTTCTTGTCTCTTGATCGATGGCAATACTATAGTGTCTACTGCGAAAAGTTTCTTCAATGATCAACTTGTTCCCGATTCTAGGTTTCTAGACCTACACAATTTTCCTCATGACAACCAATTGCAATAATACATAAGTTTTCTTATTTTAAGAAAGTCTTCTTTTGAGTTTTGGCTATTTGGAATTGCCAATCATGAGCTGAATATACTTTTTCAAAAAAGCTAATGATAGCCCTCCCTACTTCCCCCTCATCTTCTATGCTATTACCCTCCTCTCCTTAAATTTTGGTGATAGTTTTCATATTTCGCCAATGGCCTTCGAATTGCAATCCCCTCATCTTCTATGCAACTGCGAATTGCAATCCCCTTGCTTTAGCTATTTTATTTTTTGCTTTTTGCATGGCCATCCTATCTTCTTTCATAAATAATTCTTCCAATTTTGCTTTCATTTTCTTGAGCAGCGCCAACCTCAACGTCCATTCACTTGTCTTTTCTATTAGATCTAGACCTGAAATAATGTCTTGCACTTCCTTCTTCTCTTTCTGTATCCCAAGACTATCTTATCCCATATTTTGATCTTCTCCTTCACCTACCATGATCTTAAACATAAATATGCCCTTCCCAACTGGACACCTGAGTCTCTTGCCACAACTTTTTGGCCTCTTGTAAGAAAGTTTTTTGAACCAGACATTCATTTTGAAATCTGAATGGTACAGGTCACCATCAGATTTGCATGAATCTAATAATTTAGGTCTGTGATTCGAACTAAACCTTGCCATTGCTTCCACATTAGTGTTGGAATGTATTTTCCCATCCTCTAGTGAACAGAAATCTGTCCAGCCTTTCACAGATTGGCTCTTGCCGCATATTTGACCGAGTAAAATGTGCATTTTCCATGGAGGGGTCTTTTAGACATAGTTTGTTTATCAATTGATCAAATTCCTGCATATGCCAAGTTAATCGATCGCTATTCAGTTTCTCTTTTAAACTCCTGATGATGTTAAAATCCCCTGCCACACACCCCTCTCCCAACATATTGCTGGCAATTTCGCAATCTCATCCTGGAATTCTTGTTGCACCCCATCCCCTTCTTTTCTTCTTCAACTTGCTCTTCTTCTTCCTCACACTTTTCTTCTTGCTTTAAATTAAAAAGAAAAACATCTTGTAAAGAAAAAAGTAACAAAAGGTGATCACAAAATCAAATCGATTGTAAAACCATATTAATAGTGGATCTAGTTTCTCTATTGCTATTTTTTCTTTTTTTTTTCCCTTAAATTTGCTTGCAACTTTTTTTTTTTTTTTGTTAATATTTTGCTCGTAGTTGTTTTCTAATTTTCTAATTATTATTTTTATTTTTTGATCATTTGTAGTTGGGATTCGGTATACTGAAACAAAGACAACATAACTAATGGATTTTTTAAAAGCTTCATTTAAAATTTTAATTTTCATTTCAAAACTTATTCCACGAAATTACTTTTTATAATTTTCCTAGTTATGCAAAACACCAAACTACTTTATCTTTTTTAGTCTTTTTTTATCCAATCAATTTTATTCCATCCTATCTTATAACTATAAAATCCTACCGTATTCTGTGCACTAAACACAACCTAAATCCTAATGTCTAAAACCCTAACCCTAACCCTAAACACAAAACCTAAACCTCACACCCATCCTTAATCTACCAACAAACCTAAAACACAAACTATATACCCAAATCCTATGGCTTTAGAATCCTAACCCTTAACCCTAAGCCTAAAATCCTAAAATCCTAAATTCTAAATCTTTAAGCCCTAAATCTATTCCCTTAAACTCTAAACTTCATACTCGAAAGCCTTAATACCCTGTATCCTAAAACCTTCAAATGGTAAAGCCTGAACCCAAAATCCTAAAACCATAAGGGTTTTGGTTTGGTTTTGATGAATTATTTTGGTTTGATTGAAGATAAGAACTAATAAAGAGTGTATTTTTGTATTAGGGTTTATGACTCTCAATGCTTCTCTCTTTGTCTCTCGCTTCTCACTTAAATTCTTCTAGTTGATGCATTTATTTTCATAGGTCGAACATTGGATTGCTCATAAAGAAGAATGTGCAAGATTGGAAGAACAAATGACACGTGTTCATATTTTGTATAATTTACCATTTACGTTCTCTGAGGAAGCTACTACCCAGGTAATTATCATTTAGTCCTTTCCTAATGAGTTGGATATTTTACTCTTTAAATGTCATTTGAACTTCCCTTTTCATGTTCCCAAGTGCCCATTGGTAGTGATATGGTATCAATATGTCAATTTTCTAAGACGCCTTTCTGTTGTTTTTATCTATCTAATAATCTTGTCGTTTGCTTGTGAAGTGTCTAGACTTTTTTTTTGGTCCCTTAGGAATATTATTATTGTTCTATTCTTCGCATAGAAGGATCTATATTTTGGTTTGAACTATGCTTTTGTGGTTGAAATCATTAGTTACGAGTCTTATGATGAATCAAATTTCTGGTTTTAACTATATTCTCTGTTTATTTTCTTTTGATTTCTTTTCTTCATTGATAATTATTTGGTGAACACGTTCTGTCTTATATTTGTAATGGAAAGTTGATGAGTTTCTCTATATTGATTTGTATACATGAGAAAAATTTGCTACTTTACCATCCCCTTTCTCCTTCCTAATAGATTAGTAAGTTATCGAGTTTTTGCATTGTGTAGGGACCTTTGAAAATTTGAAAGATGAAAACCTATGCTTTTGATATTTACATAAGTAGAGGAGGGGTTATAGGAGGTTCGGTTTGAAGTTTCTATATTGCTTCCTTTGCTAGCTTAGCTTAATTTCATTTGGCTTCATGCTTCCACATTTGTGGAAGAACATGATCTATCGTAGTTCGGGTTGCCACTGTTTAAGATAGGTTTGACAAAATCTACATAGAGTGCAATATATGCATATAGGACCGAATTCCAACTTAGCTGATTTCGAGCTCAAATAACTAAAAAAAGGTGAAAATCACTATCTCTGAATCACTCACCATTGCATTCCCTTCAAAAAACCCCTTGAAATGATATATAATATGGTAGGATAAGAATGATGCATCAAGTTGCTGCAAAAAGAGAAGTGTGTGCCAAGGACATCCATGTCAGCATTGGCTGACTTAGACATGGCAAAATACAAGTTGCCTTGCCAACATTTTGTGGAATTTGATTCCTCTACCATTGCAGTCCTCTCGAAAATCTTTGAAATGATATATAATAGGATAGGATTTTGATAAGAATTGGTGCATAATGTTGCTGCAAAACGAGAAGCATTTGCAGAGAACATGCTGGCCTAGATGTGGGAAAACACATCCAGGTTGGCTTTGTTGACCTAAATATGGAATTTTATTTCTCCATCATTGCATTCCTCTCCAAAACCCCTCCAAAATGGTGTATAATATGATAGGGCTTTGATGAGAATTAGAGCATGAAATTGCCGCAAAAGGAGAAGCGCATGCAAAACACCTAGTCCACTGGATGACCTTTAGGTCGGCCAGATGACAATATTTTCGGATTTTCACCTAGATTTTCGGGTTTTCTGCCTATTTTTTCAGGATTTTACAAAAAGTTGTCCATTAGAAGACTTCTATGGAGTTATCCAAATCTTTAAGTGTTTTAATTTAACCCAAACACTACTACTGCTGCCGGGGTTCTTGAAACACTGTAAATAGACCATTATGCCACAAATCTAAGGTATGGAATTCCTTCCCGTGCTCAAGTTAGTTCATCCTGTTCGGTTTATCTCATTAACAAGCTCAGTTAACTTATGATCGTAGGGTCCTTGGTCGGCACCACATTGGCATTTTTGACTATAGCTCTTTCTTTTTGTGATTGCCTGTTTTTAGGTTATCTTCAGGCGGTGATTGCCATCGTGTGCAACTATGTCTTCTCTACTCTTCCTATTTTGGTGCTGGTTAATTTTTGCTCCAACAGAATTGTGGAAAATGAAATATACATGATAACTTCTGGCTTTAATTCTTGTTGTTTAAGTAAAATCTTGATTGGAACTTAGCCAAAATCTTGACTGAATGATTCTGAACTTCAGATTATGTACTTCATTTTGATGCATTTTTAGGGTGATCCAATTCTGAATATTACATCTTTGATTAGGTGCTCATTAATTATAGGTTTCTCCTTGGGTTATATTTTTCCTCGAAAGATTTTCAATTTTCCATCATTAATGATTTTCTTACTGGATTTCTTTGTATTTTCTTGTAGTTGCTTGAGAGAAAGGTGACAAGGTGTTCCTTCCTGATTCAAAGGAACTTCCATCTACTAGGAATGTGGAAATATGAGTGTAATTGTGGGACATCAGTGGCTTTTTCTGATTACTCGAGGTTTCTTCATTATCTTTATTTTCCATCATCTGATTCATTTTTGTGGAAAAATGAAACTTCTTGTTTGGACACACAAGTAACATTGTGATGTTTAATATTGGGATAGAAGATTTTCATTCGCATGACTTACCTTTTGTTGTCATCTGCAATATTGTGTAAATGAATTGATTAATGTTATCCTTGAAAATCCAACATGACGTTTTATGTCATCTAGACATATCGAAGGCACGCAGCACCTCTGTGTATGTGTTAATAAACTGCTGCATTTATCTGTTGGCCCATTTGTATCTGGAAGTTAGATCCTGAAGTCCTAATTTCATACTTGTAGCTGTTATTGAAATTTATGATTTTCTTTGTTTAGTCTGGCCATAAAAGCAAATCTCATCTTTCCTTGTTCATTCAACCTCCAACTTATCATGCATTAATGTTGATATATTATGTGAAGATTTTTCGTTTGAGACAATGATCTTGTGCCATAGTCAAAATCGTTTGAAATTTGTACATGAACAAAAAGCTAAAACATATATCTAAAGCTTCAAAATGAGTAACAAAAATAAAGATTAAGGATTTTCAAACTATGATTCCATTCTAGGCTGAATTGTTTTGCATTAGGATGAAATGTTGAAGATCGATGTGTGATAAAGCTCCATTGTTATTCACTTATTTTAGATGGAATAAGACGTGTAAGAAGACACGTGATGAGCATTGAAACAAGGGAACTTGATCGTATGTTGTCTCTATTTCACACTTGTTTGTTTCATTGTAGTTGATGTAAGAGTACAAATGGGATAACAACACTTGCATAGGAGAAGAATTTTGATTTACTTTTGAGAGCATTTCCCTCTTGAATTGGAAACCTGAGCCCAATCTTGGCGGTAATAGTCAAATCCCCATTGCAATGAAATGAGTCCTTCTTCAGCTGCTTTGTCAAGAGCCACCCAATCGTGCTATACCCTTTGATGATTTGCTCATAATAAACTTTAAGTCCCCGTAATCCTCGAAGCACTCTTACTAAGGTTTGGGGTTGGTCATTGTAACCTTTACCTTGTTTGAATCAGCTGAAACACCCTTAGCTGAGACCAGTGACCCAAATAGTTCACTTGAGCATGCCCAAAGACCACTTCTTGGCATTGATGTGCAGGTCGTGCATTTTCCAATGCTTGAAATACATTGAGTACACGCTCCTTATGTGTGATGACATCTTTGCTATAAATCAAAATATCTTCGAAAAAAAACCAAGACAAATTTGCACAGAGAATTGAATACTTGATTTATTCTTAGGGATTATAGTGTCGTTGGCACATTGGTGAGTCCGAACAACATGACTAAGAATTCATAGTGGCCTTTGTGAGTGTGAAAATTAGTTTTGGCCAGATCTTCACACTTGACCTGGATTTGGTGGTAGCCCAACTTAAGGTTGAGCTTAGAGAAAATGGTGGTACCATACAACTCGTCCAACAATTTGTTGATTATTGATATGGGAAACCGATCTAGTATAGTTGTCTTTTGCAAGGCGTGGTAATCCACACAAAATTGTTAGGTCCCATCCTTCTTCTTAATTAATTTTTTTACTAGAAACAGGTTATTTTATTCATATTGAGATCAAAAAACAAATACAAAGAGGGAAAGCTTCTACCCCAAAAAAGAAAAAAAAAACCCCAATAGACACCTTACCCCATCCATTTACAAGATGTTGCCCCATCCTTTCACACATTCCGACATAGAATAGTCCTTCGAAAGGGAACAACTACTAATCCAAAAAGAGGCAAGGGACTGAGACTCTTCCCAAATTTCGCTAGGAGGACGAACTTTGTTGTCAAAGATCAGAACATTTCTGGAATAGTATAATCCAAAAATGTATAATCCGGACTGTGTAATATGGGAACGGTCAAACATTTTGTTCGCAACTTGGGTGTCCTGTACAAAATTAGGTAAAGGATACAGTTTTGGGGAATGGGCGTGTAATGGGGGGTCAATACTTCAAGCTATGACAATGTGATGACAATGTAATGAGCCGGATATCTCATCCGACATTTTTTACTAGTTTATTACTATTAATAATAGTTTCCAGTTTCAAAAAAAAAAAAGATCCGAGCATTTCTTTTCTTAAACACCACAACACTGCTTAACTAACAACCACCCAATGAGCCATTCGGCTCTTGTTGACCTCCTCCCAATAAGGGCCAAACACATCCTAGTGGCTCTCGCTATGGGACCTCCGAGGACAAAGGGAATTGCTCGCTCCACTTTCCCCAAACGAAGGAAGCTACCGGGCAATGCGGAAAAGCATGATCTGCCGACTTTCTTGCTTTTTTGCATAAAAACAATACGAAGGAGGCAACGAATAAACGGAAAACCTCTTTTGAAGCACATTTCCCGTATTTACCTTCTTTCTAACTACCAACCAAGCCTAAAACTTGACCTTGGAAGGAATCAGAGTCTTGCAAATCTCCTTTAAGATTGAAGAAGGTTGAGCAAAAGGGTCCGACAATGGATAAGAAAAAAAAGGATTTAGAAGAGAACTCCCTGAACCTCTCCTTAATCCACACTATTTTGTCTTCTCTGTCCTCCGCTGCATATTCTCTTAACAAAGTTTGAAGGGTTTCCTCTTCTTCCTCACACCTCAGACCTCTAGACGACTGCAAATGAAACACCCACCGATCCTCTACATCGATTGACCTGGAGTAACGAAACAGGGCGGTTTTGACCTGATGACATTTTGTACAGTCTAGGAAAGAGGTCTAAAAATGCCTCAGTACCCCACCATACATCCTCTCAAAACCTAATTGAATCACCCCTCCTTATCTTTAGTCGGATGATACAATCGTAGTACTGATGAAGGGCATGTATGAATTTCTATGGACTTCTAAAAGCTGAACCTCTTTGAATATTTGCATCTCTTCCATTCACGTTTAGGCCATGTCTACTTTAAATTACTCTTCCCCGAAGTTTATCTTGTTCCCTTGGGAATCTGCAAAGCCATTTTTCTGTTAGCGTTCTGTACTTGGCAATTACATTGCCTATCCCTAGGCCTCCTTGGTCCTTTCTCTTCTAAACCTGTCTCCACTCGACTAAGTGCATGTGACGACCTTCATGTTCACTGCGCCATAGGAAATCACGCGTCATCTTCTTAATTCGAACAACTTCTCTCTTTGGGATCTTAAAAAATAGACAAAATATGTAGGTAGATCCTCCAAGACTGATTTGATTAATGTAAGCCTGCCTCCCTTTGAGAGGAACGCTCGCTTCCACCCCCTCCAATCTCTTAGCTACCTTTATAACCACAGGTTCCTAAAAACTTGTGATTCCTTGGCTGACCACCAAGCGGGCATCCTTCTTCTTAATGAGCAATACTGAGCTTCAGCAAGGGCTAGTATTTGTTTAGGTGATACCAGCCATGCATATCTCCTTGTTGAGCTGCTCAATCTCTGACTTTTTTTTTAAGAAACAGAAACTATATTATAATAAAATGAGATATCTAGACTTAAGTACACATTGTAAAAGATAGAAGAATAGCCCCGCCTTTACATATCCAATTACCAAAACTATATCCCTTTTCTAATTTAGAACTAAAGATCCAACTAGCACACAAAATGTTGGATGTCTCCCACATCATTCTGCCAACATCTCCTTGTCCAAAAACAGTCTGTTGTTTCGTTCTTCCCAAATAGCGTACCACACTGTCGGCAAAATCACATTCCAATATTGACAGATTGTCTGTAGATTGGGGGGGGGGGGGGGGGGGGGGGCCCCCCCCCCCCCCCCCATCGAGAAGCGC
>JAJIYU010010467.1:0-16056 GCA_030144865.1 Tinospora cordifolia | reverse complement strand
CTAACAATATTATAAGACTCCATCAGAATATATACTCTTTTTCCTTCTAGATTTTTTTCCCACTGGGTTTTATCTAGTAAGGTTTTAATGAGGTATATTCTAATATAAAAGACATTTAAAGAGGGAGTGTTATAAATAATAATAATAATAAAATTGAATGCCTTTGTAACCCCTTTAATATTTAGTGTTATGTAACCTCTAAATCTCATAATGTTCAAATTAATGAAATTATTTAAATGTCATTATTATGATTGATGTAACCCCCCATTCTAAACACTATATAAAGGGGTCTTATGGCTCATAAAAATCATCAACAAAGATAACAATTTTCTCTTAGAATTCTTTCTTCTCTCTAGTGTGAAGAAATTCTTAGATTTTTTAATTTTTTCTAGTTTGATTAATAAGATTAACTAATTATTCAAAATTTGATACTTATAGTAAATGGACAAGGCAACTACTCATAGAAACGTACTGTTAATAAATGTTGAACCAACCAAGTTTTAAGATGTGATACATCAAATTTCCTGATCCAAAGACGTAGCAAATTAAATCGTTCTTTTAAATGATCGATGAAGATTGGAGACCCATGTCACTTCCCCTCCCACTAAGACAATCGTCGCCGACCATGTCGGCACACACACACAACTCCGCTGTTCTGTCTCGTACATGATCCATCATCATCCTGTGTCTTGCTATAAATCTGACACGTGTCTTATATCTTTCTATTAACCTACGCGTCGCTCATACACATGATATGTGTGTAGGCTCACTATACTCATGAAATACAGAGAATAAACAGCAATGACTTCGACAAAGATCATTGCGATGTCGCGGACGCTGGATTTAGCTTGGATTTCATTAAGTCACGTTTAAAACTATCATCCCAACTATGCCCTCTGACATTCTTCATATTAACGGATTTGCCACTGCTTCATATACCAAAAACCTCCCTGTTCTGCAGCAAGAACAGGGAAGAAGAAGAAAAGGAAGAAAAGACACTTTCGCTTGCTTTCTCCTACCTTTTCTCTAAAACGTTCCATTTAGTTTCTACTTCTCTGCTACCCTTTAGGGTAAAACAAGTGAATCCTGGTTTAAGTCGAAGATCGTCCATGAAAAAAGCTTCCATTCTTTGTATCAGTGATACTCCTCTTTTTCTCCTTTATAATCTCTGGAAAAAAAATCTTGCTTTTTTGAACTCATCTTCCAGTTTTGAAAGACACCCGTTTCATATGTCTGAGAATTTTATAAAACACATCTCTCAGAAAGTCAGAATCAAGCTTTAATTAAAGACCTTCCAAAAAAATTGCTTCCTTTTTAGTACCAGAAATAGTCCTCTTTTTGTTCCTTCCTAAAATTTCTGAGAACCTTACTTTTTAGGATCAAATTTTAATTTCTGAAGGGTATCAGTTTAAATATCTAAAAATGGCCAAAAACCCATCTTCAGGAAGCGCAGAATCAATGCCCTCATTTTGTCCATTTTTTTCATCTGTGTTTTTAAAGAAGCTGAAATGTCTGGTGCCAGTTGAGCCCTCTTTGGCTATTCTTGGGTTCTTTTTAGTTGCTTTGGTTTTCATTCTTTCCTGTGTTTTTTACTTGGATTATGGTATTGTTAGTAGAGGGTACAAGTTTGGTGAGAAGTCGCAGCAGTTTATGTGGTTGGGAAGTGAAGAAAGTGAAGGAGGAGGGTTGGGAAGTGAGGAGAAAGTGGGTTTTCTTGAAAATGGTGGTGAAGGGTGTGATTTGTTCAGTGGGGAATGGGTTTGGGATGAAAAAAACTATCCGTTGTATAAAGAGAGAGATTGCTTATTCTTGGATGAAGGGTTTCGGTGTTCTGAGAATGGTAGACCTGATGATTTCTATACCAAGTGGCGATGGCAGCCCAAAGATTGCAACATGCCTAGGTTCTTAATTTTTGTTTTCAATTTCCCTCAATTTTTTTTTTTTAATTTTTGTTCTTTTTCTTTTTGAATTGTTAGTGGGCAGTGGTGCTAATCTCTCTTGGACTCCGAATAGGTTGTATTTTTGAAGTTATCTGTTTGAAGTTCAGGTCTTAATCTGTTCAGTACGTATATTCATGGGCATTCTTTACTTTGGCTATTTTAAATCTTTTGTATTTAATTTTAACTTGTCTCCCACTTTTTATCAAGAACATTGATGTTGAATTTGTGGTTCCATTTTGGAATTTTGCTTTTTTTTTTTTTTTTTTTTTGGGAAATATTTAGTGTCTGTTTTTTAGCTCTTAAGACTCTTGTTGTCTACCCATTAGAGGAGGGGTCCTTTATTCTCCTCCTCTCTCTTGCATATGTTCAGACCCGTCATGATTTGATCTGTAAACTTTGAAAACCACGGTAGCATTGAAGGCACCAAATGGTTCTGTATATCCATCAAGATATTCCATAAATCCTTAAATTTTTTTTTCTCCCTTTTCCATTTAGTATATTTGCATGGGCTGGTTTGTTCTTAATCTTCTTGGAGGGAAGAAAAAAAAAAAAAAAAACTCCCTATAGGACGAATTTTTTTCTTCTTATATCTTAACTGTCTTTTGAAGTTTAGGTAAAATGATATTCTTGTCAATATTTTCTCAGGTGAATTTGCATTAGATTGTTTTGCTATTCAATTCTGCCCTAGAAGATGAAAGAACTTATTAGATCTCTTTCTTTGGTCTTATTTGCATGCTGTTTTAAAAGATTTGATGCCAAGACAATGCTAGAGAAGCTGAGAAACCGGCGTGTAGTTTTTGTCGGAGACTCAATTGGGAGAAACCAATGGGAGTCTCTCCTTTGCATGCTTTCAATTGATATTGTTAAAAAGGATTCAGTATATGAGGTGAACGGAAGCCCAATCACGAAGCACACGGGATTCTTGGTGTTTAAGTTCAGTGACTATAATTGCACTATTGAATACTACCGAGCTCCATTTCTAGTTCTTCAAAGCCGACCACCCGCCGGAGTTGCAGAGAAAGTAAAGACAACACTGAAATTGGATATAATGGATTGGACTTCTGTGCACTGGAAAGATGCAGACGTGCTGGTCTTTAACACTGGGCATTGGTGGAACTACGAGAAGACTATTCGAGGGTAATGGACCTACCCTGAGTTGTTTTTTTATTGACTAGTTGTTTTGTTCGGTCTATCTGGGATATTTTGCTGGGATTTTTCTAAGGCCAAGCCATTAGATGAGGCTTTTATTTGCCATAGCATAAAGCTCTATGAGGTATGAGCCTCATGAGCTTGAGTCTTGTTAACATTTACATATTAAGTGTTTCATGTTCTTATTGTTCAAATATATCAGGGGTTGTTATTTCCAAGAAGGAAAGAAAGTGAGGATGGAGATGAGTGTGGAAAGTGCGTATCGGAAGTCAATTGAGACGTTGGTCGACTGGATAGGCAAGGAAGTGAATATGAACAAGACCCAGGTCTTCCTTCGTACTTATGCCCCCGTCCATTTCAGGTGTGATTCAGTTACCGAAATGTCTTCAAAACTGATACATGTACTTTTGCATGTAAAGCAAGTATTATCCTCTGCAATCACTTCTTTTTGTTCTGATCCCTAAACTCACTTGGGTTGGATTTTTTTTTCTTTTTTTTGGCTCTTTTTTCTTCAGAGTAGTGATAATTAAAATCCTTGCTAAATAACATCGTGTTATATCTTTCAGTAAAGTTTAGATTATGAAGGGAGATTGTGGAGAGATCCTGGAAAATAGAAGGCCTTGGTTTTGTGATTCGTGTATGACTTCTTCTACATATGAAAACATGAAAAACACATTAGAATTGTAAATTTTGAAATAGTTGGTTTTTTCTCGATTATACTCAAAATGCAATGTGTTTTACTGTTTCCAAAAACAATAAAAATCCTTTTTTGTAATTTTGATTTTGGATTGTATCCATTTGTTTGAATCACAAACCAAATGCAGGCTAAGCTGATAGAGAAAACTCAAGGTTTTTTTTTTTTTTTAGGATTATTGGTGGAATTGAATGGAGAATAACTGAACCCAATTGATAGTTCTTTAGAGGGATTAGAAAATGATTCCCAAGACAAGTATTAATCTTTAGGTATTGTTTAGTTTACGATTCGTATCCATTTTTTTGTATCCTTAACCCTATTCAAATAAACTCAATAACGTTTTAGCAACACTCTGGTTAGGCATACAATTTTAACTCAATCCATTTCAATTAAGTCTTTTCTATACATGAATTTACTTTCTCCATTCTGCACGATCAAGGGCTAATTTGACTCTTTCACTGAACATAGTTATACTTCTAACTTTCTTAATGGGCCGTTATTCTTGACGCCAATCTTTAAAGGTCTTCAATGCATGTGTGAAAATCACTTGAAATGATTTCCTCACCTGCTATTTTCAATTAAGGGTTACTTGTAGTCTCTTTTGAGTATGTTCATTTTCATTTACACTTTTGTTTGTTCATGTTGCTGTCTCTTAACGGGACTATCGTAAATCTTTTTCATTATGATACTTAAAATTCATGAAGCAAGTCTCAAAAATTTGTAGGATTTAGTGATTTACCAAAAGAAGACTTCATTCTAAAGTTCTCTGGTTATCGAAAATAACGGTGTTTCTCCTTTGTTTCCTATGTATTGTTGTGTTTGCAACTCCATGATCTACAAGTGGCAAATTTTCTTGCTTTGTTCTTTTTACAGAGGTGGAGATTGGAAGACGGGTGGGAACTGTCACCTGGAGACACTGCCCGGCACAGATTCATCTCTGATTCCACACCTTACATGGACTCAGCTCAAAATAGTGAATGAAGTTCTATCAGCTCATTCAAACGATGCTCAAGTGATGAAAATGACCATCTTGAACGTGACCCAGATGACATCTCAAAGAAAAGATGGTCATTCCTCGTTGTACTATTTGGGTCCCAAGAATGGCCCTGCCCCTCTTTACCGGCAAGACTGCAGCCACTGGTGCTTGCCCGGTGTGCCTGATGCATGGAACGAACTTCTGTACGCACTGTTTCTTAGACGAGAAGTTCTTGGCCGGACACCTAATTCAACAGACACCTGAGGAATAATTAATGTTTCATGGAGGATATTCATTTTTTTTTTCAACATGATCAAGAAAATTGCAATAGAAGAAGAGTAAACAGAAGTTGAAGGGGTTGATTCATGGCTTAGAGGAGAAATGAAGGGGCAAAGAACATTCAGTAATTGCAGAGGAATTGGAAGCTGTGTTTGGGCAAGAGAGATAGGTGTATTATGCTCATGAAAGCATCATTCCGAGGCCAAATCTTATGTAAATCCAAGCATGTTGTACATTTTTTTTGGGTAAAATGTTGTTAAGTTCACAGTAAATTTTTCTAAAGTTATACTGGAAAGTTATAGTGAATGTTTTAACACTTTTTTTTTTTTTTTTTCTTGAGGGTGGGGTGGGGGTTCACTGGATGTATATTCATAAATATATTAATTATTAGGAATGTTGTATGCACTGTGCATAAAATTATATAATTGAGTATAAAAGAGCATGCAACAAAAACAAAGAGGTATAGAATGGAAGACCATTAAATGCGTTCAATGAAACGGAATTGTTTATCTGTAATTGTAATGATAGTTGCAGACCAAAAATAAATAAATAAGACTTTATTGCTGGATAGATATTGGTTTTATATATATATATATATATATTTATTTATTTATTGATTAAGATAAGTAAAAATTTTTATCCTTGTTCCATTACCCAAAAACATATTTTAAGAATTTTTGAAACATGAGTAGCATGCTTGTGTAATAATTTGGAAAAGTATTCTACTAATTTAGTGCTCTCTCTCTCTCTCTCTCTCTCTCTCTCTCTCTCTCTCTCTCTCTCTATATATATATATATATATATGAAAGACTATATTTTAAACCTTGGAAATAGAGGTAAATATTTACATTATTGTGTTCTTAACTAACAAAAGTTAGTAATTCTATATAAGTCAGCAAATGGTATGCCACATTGGCAAACTCCAAATTATTAATCATATAATTTGTAATTTATACAAAATAATTTTTAGAGAAATGATACTTTAGGTATAATAATATCCCTATGAATTTATGTCAAAGACAAATAAATAAATAGTAATAATAGCAATAAAATAATATTGATAAATAGAATAAAGGAATATATGAAAGTGAGAAAAAGTATAACAAATAAATAAAATATATAAATACATAAGATGATAGTGAACACGTAAAGAACATATATATAAAAAAAAATTTTTAGAATAACGTGTGCCCCTGAATTAATACGCATGAGACATCAAATCATAATATGAATGAGGTACAAATGAAGTTATTAAGCGGTAACATTTCATGTGTGATGGTCAAATTGCAAAGGAAAGTAAACAAATAATTACAATAATAAAATAAATGAGACACGATCAACTTATAGAAATTATTAAAATAATTATTTGACGACCAAATTAGTAAGTAATATTAAAAATACTAAAATGCCCTTCTAGAAAAATTACAAAACGATCCCCAATCTTTATGTCATTGGTAGGGACAAATTCTAACGTTTGAAATAAAATCTCAAATTTAAATCTTAACCATCCAATTTCAATTAGTTTATTTAAATTAATACTATGTTGAAAGAATTCTTGTCGTTAAAAAAATAATCTCAAAAGGATCACATGGCATCAAATTTGAAACAATAACATAGGTGATTAAAGAAAGAAATCTCATGTGATCATCTCATATTATCATACACTATTGGATTAAGAATTTTGATTTTAAATCCCAACCGTCCATGTAAGATTAAGGTTAGAAAATCCTAGAATACCTTAGGGAGATGCCTCACATGTGAGCCCTCGGATCATCAATTCTAATATTAAATCTTGACCATCCATGTAAAGAATTAGAACGTACACCCATTCTCAATGGGCCAGGATATAATTTTGGGAAAAATAAAAAAATAAAAGAAGGAAGCCTTTAGGGACGTTGAGAAATTTTTTCAACCCGAGGAAACCTTTAACAAATCTCCTAGATCCTTTCTCAAGCTTCAAAATAAAAGAAGAAGAAGGGGAAGAGGAAGAAAAAAGAAGAGAAAACACAAAAGGCGGGATGTCCCTCTTTGGTTTATTTTCTTTTTCTTCCCTACACAAACCTAGCCATTATCCATAATATTCTTCTTTGGGTGTTTTAGGACTGAAAATCTACGAAACTCATTACGGTTAAGCAAGAAAAAATAAAAACTCATCATCACTAAGACAACCTTGACAATGAAGTCGAGGACAACTAAGCTTAAAACATGGAGCAAAGTGAGGATGTTTAGGGGAGGAACTACACCAATCGACCAGCAACTTTGAGGCAACGTTAGGACTTCATAAACACGTGTTTCCTCTTACTTTTAAGCCTTAAATAACTTACATTAAGGTAGAGGTGCTATCTACACAAATGGGTGCTAACCACGCAAATGGTTGTGTAAACTACGCAAGGCAAGACGTTGAAGGAGGGCAAAAAGTGGTAGTTGCAAACAACAAGGTATAAATTCTTTTTCTTTTATAAAAATCATTCATTATCATAATTGGGAAAAGAATAAAATATTTCCCATGGCTGGATATGATAGTGCACAAAAGGCATGAAAAGCCTATGGTAGATTTACACTTGTGTTGACAAATGGATAATATGTTTGAGTGCATTTGTGTATAACCTCTTTAGGGATTTTTTAGGACATTCTAAATCATTGATATCAACCCTATATCAGTGACTAATAAACAAATTTTATGACTATTATATGACTTATCAAGAATGACTTAGGTCAATGCATGAAAACCATGCGCACGAGTAGTTTTCAATGCATGAAAAACCTTTCAAAATGGCCTAAGATGTGAGCTAATTTGTTTTGACCCAAAAACTGATAAATATCGGTTATTTTCTAGCCATCTTGGGGCCCTTTAAGTGGCTGGTTTGGCCTAGCACAATAATGTCCCTTGAACACATACTCAAATAGCCATGAACATGTGTTCAAATGTCAATTGTAAGAGCTGAAATTTTTTAATTTTGTGTCTCAATTTTAGGAATAAAAAACCATCAAGAAACACACTCATACTCATTGAAAATGGGAATAAGGTAATGGAAAAAGGGAAATACTAAATAAAAACTTAAAAAAAAAACATGAAATCACAACACCATGCACACAGTATATCTAGAGTTAACTGAGAAATCAACAGCTTTAAATGTGGATTCAAGTCTGGTTTTAGATAGTTTTAAGAGTTAAATAACCATGAATAAGTTCTTATAATTTTTTTTCCCTCAAAAGCACAAAAAGATGTGAGTTTGGAACTAAAAAGGTGAGTTCTTGCCTATTGGCTAATGTAATATCCCACACATGTTCGACTCCAGGAAGATTCTTGGGCTAAATGTGCATTCGAGGGTGTTTCATTGTACCGAACACTTTTGGGGAGACTTAGGTTCGAGTCTTGCTAAGAAAAAAATTATGCACCTAGTCAGTGAAGGCTAAGGTAGGGACAATATTTTCATAGTGGGCCCAAGTTGTTACAAATGGTATCAGAATCGCTTTGTGTGTACTGGAGGTGTGAATCTTGAGGACAAGATTGCTTTCAAGGGGGGTAGATTGTAATATCTCACATCGATCTGACTCCAGGGGGATTCCTGGGCTAAATGTGCATTCGAGGGTATCTCATTATGCTGAGCGCTTTTGGGAGATTCAGGTTCGAGTCTTACTAAAAATAAAACCCTGCACCCAGTTAGTGGTGGCTAAGGTAATGACAATATCGTCACGGTGGGCTCGGGTTATTACAACTAAACTGTGAGTTGACTCGCCATATTGATAGGTCTTTGGGATTTTAAATATAATAGAACTTAATAAAGTTAGTCTAAAAACCTGAAATCAAAAAGATTCTAAAATAATTCAAGAACAAGTAAGACCTAAATGCTTCCTCATGATAGGTACCGAAAAAACTAGTGTGAGAACTAAAGGTTGATAATGAATCAATCATATGAAACTAATAATGAATCAATTAATACTACCTAAAATATATTCTAATTCAAATAGGTAAGGTCTGGGTGAACCTTGAGTTGTGTAACCCAAATCAGGTATCGATAACAACATTATAAGGATCCAAATAATGTTAAATAAAGATAAATGGTTGGTTCAACTTGTAATGAATAAATCTAATAGGAAATAAATGTTGATAGGGTGATCTCACCTCGTGGGAAGTTCAAGGAAATGTGGGAGCACTCTTGGATTCGATTTCAAGTGGAGATGATACCTTATCTTTAAATTATTATTAAATAAGCATGATTAAATGAACTTTTTGTTTGAATCGAGAAATTCTTATGGAAATATTATTGCGTAAAAATAACTATCTGTTGATTGATTTAGTGCTTCGTTATCAATCGGCTATTGAACACGTCTAATGTTTGTTAATCACTAGAATAATCTCACAAGAATACATGTAAATTAATTATAATGCATGCTTGATTATTAATGATTGTTAAACTAGTGGGTTAAGTTAACAAGAGATTAACATGATGTGATTATAATATGTGAATGTCTATAAATTGTAAAACTATAAGAAACACTTTAAAAAAAAAAAAAAGATAAGAACAAACTTTCTAGGACGATGACCCATTTGGGGTATTATCAATGGACCTTAGGGATGATGGCTTCGAACAGATTGAATTGCTTTAAGGAACCCTCTAAAGATTGATTAAACCTTTATCTAATGACTTAATTTAAGATTAATTAGTTTATAAATTTATATATGATATGAGATGTGACGACCCATGATTTGATGTACAAAAATTATCGGCTCTAATGTATAAATTTTCTAAAATTTTAGTGGAAATATATGAATTTTTATCAATTTTTCCAAATTTTGAATAATTTATTAGAAAAATTAGAATAATGGGAAAAAAAATACAATCTTGAGGAGAAAATACATGAAATCATAAAGAAAATGTAATTTTTTGAGAAAAAAAATTTTTTGAGATTGATTGTTGAATTTTTGGAATAATTATGAAATTTTTAGAATGATTAATGAAATTTTCGGATGAAAAATATAATTTTTGGGTGATTATTAAATTTTTGAGAAAAATAATTGATAAATAATAAAAATTGAAGTATATTTGAAGTTTTTTTATGAGAGATGATAAACAATAATTTTACTGATTAAAAAAAATGCAAAAATTTGATATGTATATGTGTATATATATTCGAAAAAAGGGGGAAAATGAAAAAAAAAGGGATTTGGGCCATCTGGGCAGCCCAAGCGCATGAGCCTGGATTGCCCAGGCCCATGTGGGCCAGGCTGGGTGCACAGCCCAACCCGCCACTCCTCCTCCCTCTCTTTCTTCTTCTCTCTTTCTCCTCTTCCCTTCCACCAACTCTACAACAATGGCAGACAACAGACATTGCACTTGATTTTGGACCATCGGTGAACGTCGTCGGCACGCCACCCCTGCATCCCGTGAATCTCGACCAAGCAACCTCCATACCTGGCCATTCCCCCAGCCACGTGGGTGGCCACGTGGCACATTTTGGTTTGTGCAGAACCCCTCCCAAACATTACAAAATCTGTTTTTTTATGCAAAAAATCTGTTTGGACGAGCCATCTTCCAACCTGCCCTCTTCAAGGAGGTCTAAGCCATTGATCACGAACATGGGCCATTTGGAGCAGAAATGTCCATGAACTTTTCTGTTCGTCACGACAAAAACCTAAAAATGAGTGTTGTCCGAGTTTTGCAAGGCTGATTTCTCAGTTATCCGAAGTCCAATATTAAGGTACAATAGCTCATTTTAAAGCTTATAATGTCTACTTCGACTTTCATTTTATGAGAAACACCAACTGACCTCTTGAAACATGTCGAAAATGGTGTCGAAGAGGGGCTGTTCATGATTGTAGAACCTAGAAAAATTAGATAGACTATGTTTTGGCCGAGTTTGCGAGGCAGTTTCGTGGGTCATCCGAACTCCGATCTTGATGTATTATGGCTCATTTTAAAGCTTGTTATGTCTACTTCATTTTCTATTTTATGACGAATAGCTAATGAGCACTTGAAGCACGTCAAAAAAGATGTCGAAATAGGCTGCCAGACACACTAATCTGATACTAAGAAAATTTTTGGAAAATCTGTCATGATACCATAATTTTGTGCTTGCTGTTGTGAATTTTTAAAAATACTTATACATGTCCGATTTGCCTGAAATTTGGAGGATACGTTCGTGAAACAACTAGAAATGTTGTGTACAAATTTGGTCTCAAATAGATAAGTCTAAGGGGGTCAAATGAGTGGCATTTTGACTGTCTGTCATATACAATCTGGGAAACCAAAATTTCCTGATATCACCCTTGGAAAACATACTAAACGGGGTCCAAAATTCATGAAATAAAATTCTATATTAGGAATTTTGGATCATAAATGGAAAATATTAAGCAAATCCGATATACGGATTGATAGTAGAAAAATTGTGAAGTCCTGCTGTGTAGTTAGAACAAATAGGACTAGATTTGAGCATCTCTATGATTCCACTCAAAAACCATAGTAAACGAGATTAGCAAATTTGAAACAAAAATTTTGCGAAACATTTGAATGATGTAGATCAAATCTGAAAATTTTCATACAAATCCAACAGTCGGATTTATCACAAGAAATTCAGGAACTTCACTCTATAGAAAGGAAGAAAAATCCAGAATTTGGGGCACATGTTATTTCAGTTGGAAAACATATCAAATAAAACCCAAAAATGGAAACATAAAATTCTGGTAAATATTTGAAAGGTTTGAATCAAATCTGGAAAGTTTTGCGTAAATCCAACGGTTGGATTGATCGCAAGAAAATCAACAAATTTGCTGCGCAAATTAAACTAAAAGGCTTAGAATTGACTAAGTGTTGAAAATTAGAAATTTTGACCAAATTGACTTGATTTTGACCAAATTGACCAATGTTGACCAATTTTGACTAGGTTGACCGAGTTTGACCTAATTGACCAAGTTTGACCGATTGACCAGGTTTGACCGATTGACCAGGTTTGACCGATTCGAATTCGAATTGACTAAGACCGATTAGGAATAGTAGGACCGAATTAAGCGATGTTTCATGAGGAACTGAGATTGGGTCTAACGTAACGTAGATTTGACCATAGATCGGAGGACTGGGCCAAGTTTCGAGGGGACATCGGTGCGCGAGACCCGAGGTGAGTAGTTTAATTCAGTTGTTACCTTAACTGTATTCCTTGCATGAAAAATGATTAACATTATCATCGATTGAATGGTTTCTCGTGTTGAGCTACAAGGATTGATTTAAAATTTATGTAGTTGTACACTGATAGGAAGACCATAGGCTCGAGGTCCGAGCGCAGGGTCAGGGTACACGATGTGATTGGTTAGGCTCGAGGACCGAGCGTCGAGGTTAGAGCATATGATCAGTGCGCCTAGCTTCAGACCCGCTCGAGCACGACACTTGAAGACCGAGCACAGGGTTAGGATGTTCGATGAATGCGCCTAACCCTTGACCTGCTTGAGTGGCCGGTACGCCTGACTCATGACCCACTCGAGCGATGACCATAGGGTTATATTTGATGAATTGAACCTTAGTCTTGATATCGTTTTGAGCTGCATGTGTTTAAACTATTCTTCTTCAAACTGTCGCACTATTTATAATTGTTTTTATGACATACCATGATTCTTGAGAAATTGTTTCACCGTTACTATTCATGCATACATGCACTATTTTTTGGATGCCGGTTTGGTAATATGCTAGTTTTACTACTCACTGAGCGACGTTGACTTTTAGGCTCACTACTCTACTAACATTTCAGGTTCCTCAGTGGCCGATAGAGGGAAAGGCGAGGTGATAGCCTAGTCCCGGAGTGGTCCTCTGTTTCTTTTTGTTCCTATTTGAGGACGGTCACATTTTGTATGTCTGTAATGGTTTAATGGTCAAACTGTACTTTTGAGACATGATAATGTGTAATATTTTGTTGCTTCCGCACCTTACAATATGAACGTTTAAATTACTCTGATGTCGTTTGTCGTAGAAATTAGAATGTAAGGGCTTAACAGTGATTTGGTGAACTCGGCTCGATGAGTGAGTTCGTTGAGTCACTGTGCTGGTCGGGCTCTCCTTTGGCCTAGGGAAGGGGTCCCGACATGATATACATATATGAAATGTGTTATGAGTTTAATGATAGAAGGGCCACTTAGGGATACCCTTTAATTAGATAGAGAAACCTTAACTATAATAGCAACTGCTTTGTTTGCATGACTTCGCTCGTAGTATGAAAGATTGGATTCGGTAATTTGAGTTGATTCTTCTTTGAAGGCTTTATTCCTCGAAGAATATGTAATTGACCTTGTCATTTTATTTTAAGAAAATGTAATTTTTGAGGAATTTTGAATAAATTTGGAATTTGAAGCTATTTTGGAGAAAGACAATTTTTGGATAATTACTAAATTTTTTAAAAGAAATCATGAACTTTTAGGAATTTATTTGATTTTCAAGAGAAAAATATTGATTTGTGGATAAAATATGTGATTTTGGAGAAAAATGTATAAATTTGCGGTTATTTGTAAAGTTATTGAAAAAAGGGGAAAAATCAGATAAAATGTAATAAAATAGGTGCTAATTTAGTGTGTCAGGTGTTGCTTAGTTAAGCAACACTCGGATGCCAAAAAAAGCCAAAACTTTTGGCCAAGTATAAAGAGGTTGAAGTGGTGATATGGTATGCCACTTAGACACATACGTGTTTCTTTCAGGCCAGGTGTTAGCATGAGGTGGCAGTGCATGTTGCCACCTATCCACGCACGTCTTCCACAAGTCCATCAGAGTGCCACAAGTCGAGAAAATGCAAAGGTGGCTACCCACACAAGTTGCACAGCAGTAGTGATTGTAAATTGTGTGAGGTGATAACTTTGAACATTTATGCAGACAACCACGTGTCGTTTTCAAGAGCATGAGGAGGTAGTACCCATTGCCACCTTTCACCACATGTCGTAATAAGTGCCGCATGTCAGCAGCCAAAAGGCATGTCAAAGTTGCCTATAAATAAGGGTCTCAACACTTGATTTTGACTCAACTTTGGGTTGTTCGTGGAGAGGCATGGTGAGTAGGTGCAGTGCAAGGTTGTTGGGGAGTCAAAATAGGAAGTGAAGAGAGGAAAAGGCCACCGAAAACTCAAGGAATGGATCTCCAACGAAAGAGAGCGAACATCTCAAAGTAGGCTTGTTGCTTAGGCGATAAGGTATAAAATTTGAACTGTTTCATCAATGATTTTGGGTTCAATTTTAATGATGCTACGAAGATTTTCTTAGAGGATATTTTTATTATAAACTCATTGTTAAAATGTAGACTTATGATTTATAGGAAGAATGGGTCAAAATCACAAGAAAAAAGTGATGGAAATATGTCTCAAAACCATGACCAGACCATGATTTTACAATTTTGGATTAAGAAAGAAAAGTATGATTTCATATCAAAATTCATAATTTCTCATATTTCTAACCCTAAATAGCAAATAATTGTCTTCAAAACACCCAAAATATTGAGGAATATACCCATTTTGACCAAGGCAATGGAATGACAACAATATAATATATGTAAAAATTCATTATTTTATACAATGTTATATGATTTCAAACACTGTAGGCTATAAATAAATGGTGACAAAACTAGAAAAAACGGAGATATGATAATTTTGATCAGAAAAATATGGTCTACTCACATAATACTCAAGAATATGATCTAAATTATGAGATTTTAATGATATTTCACAGGATAATTGTTGAATTTGTAGAAATTTTTGAACAAGAACCTCTGTGAGTAATTTCTGACATTTTCTTTATATGTTTTGTATTAAAATTATGTTGAATTGCATGAAATGCTGATTTAAAAATTATTTTATTGGGAATCATGACATTGCATGTATGGAAATTCTCCAAGTTTGTGAGGCTCTGCATTGACTCATGAGTGGATATTGAGCTCTAGATTTTCGAAGCTACACTAGGTCTGCTAGCTTGTGTCCAAGACTTTCCGGATGTCCTAAATCTGTTGAGCAAGATTATTTAGATCTAGAATTTCGAAGCTGCGCTGAGTTTGGTGGCTTGTGTCCTAGATCTTTAGGATGTCGTGGATCCATTAAGCATGGTTGGCTGCGATTATGACATGCATATTATTATGGAGTATTATGATGTATGTGACATTTACATAATTTTTTATTTAATTGCGATATTATACTATTAGAATTGTTGAACTAGTAATTAACATTCTAGCATTTGCATGCATACATATTTTGGGCATATATTGTTAATGTAGGCTATTACTCATTGAGCCATGTTGTATTAGGCTCACTACTTACCCTCTCTTTCAAGAACATTAAGTCTCGATAAAGGTAAAGGGATTTTCAATGATTAGTTCACTTAACTTTTATTGTAATGTTTTTATTTGTTTTATTTTTTATGTATATTGTAGGTCCTTTTGTACTTTGACCTACTGTGTTAATAACTCTGATGTACCTAACCTATTATTGTACTTCCATCAACGCTTGTATTACTCTAGTTGTTGAATGAAGTAATCTTTTTTTTACTTAAGTTTGGTTTTGAATGAGAAAGACTTAACTGTAACTTAGTAGATTGAGGTGTTAAAATAACTTGTTGGATTACAGTGTTGGTCAGGTGTAATACCTGAAATTTTAAGTGTTGTAATATCGAAAAAAAATTTTTTATGACTATAATTAAGTGTCAAACAACCTTAGTCAACAAACGTTGACCATTATCAGGAAAGTCATAAATGACAAGAAAGTGTCATTAATTTAATTTTTTTGATATATTTGAAAAATGTCATAAATAGTAATATTGATCAATAGTATTGTAAATAGTAAAATTAACTAATAGTATGATAAATAATAGAGTTAATTAATAGCATCGTAAATAGTAAAATTATAAATGATATCGTAAATAGTAAAGTTGACTAATAGTGTCATGAAAAATAAAAGTTGATTATAAATTGTGAAGTTGATTATTAGTTTAATTAAAATAATTAAGTAAACTTTATCTCTAGTTAATAACTTCATTTTTAATAAATAAAAGTAATTTTAAGTAC
>JAJIYU010010466.1:0-16061 GCA_030144865.1 Tinospora cordifolia | reverse complement strand
AACAAGGCATGTTTGCAAGTATATAACATCTAAACTATAGAGGCTTAGGGTTAGCTCTTTATACCTCTCTGTAGCCTCTACTATGAGGTTTAAAAC
Source organism: Tinospora cordifolia (assembly GCA_030144865.1). NCBI lineage: Eukaryota > Viridiplantae > Streptophyta > Magnoliopsida > Ranunculales > Menispermaceae > Tinospora > Tinospora cordifolia. The sequence goes on along the minus strand of JAJIYU010010466.1, from coordinate 15,965 downwards.
GCCTCTGGTTTCAACTCAAACGGATGTCTACAAGTCTTCCAAACACAGCCTCAATCTGGTCTTACTGCTTGCTCTCTGCAGAAACTGTCAAAACAGTTAGCCAGATGGTTAGTTTCATAGCCTTGTAAAATAGGTTGGGAGTTTTACCTTTTGATTTCCACCACTTGGACATGGAAGTACTCGAAATAAGGAAGAAAAAGAGGGATTTTACCTCCAGAACGGACTTGGAATGATCTAGGAATCAGAGCTCCAAAGGTGGCTTCAAGGCAAACTCTTCTGGTTTTCTGGTTTTGAACTCTGTGGACAGCACCTTTTCTCTATGATTTCCATTTCGAATGGCTTCAAGATTGGGCAAACCACTTGTAGTACTTCGTAGATGGTGGTATCAACTTCAAAAAAAGCTATAGATCACTGGATTTGGATGAAAAATGAAAGAGATTCAAGGTCTGGAAGGTGGGAGCAAGAGTTGGAAGTTTGGACTTAGGCAAAAATCTGGGTTTTTGTTGCATGAGAAGCTGCTTGCATGGCAAGAGAATAGGGCACGTGGCCTCCAAATCCTCATGTTGAATGCCTAGTTGGCACTTGCTATTGGCTTGCTCAAAACTAGGGATCATCAAACCATGGATTTTCATGGTTTTTGACTGAAAAATAGCTCAAAAAAATGTAGAAAATCGTCAAAAAATGCCCCAAAATCGTGAGAGAAGAAGAAGAAGAAGGCGCCTGGGCCGCCAAGCGTCCTGGGCCGGCCCAGGCGCTAAACGCGCCTGGGCTCGACCTTCATGGACCAAGTCCGCGTGGGCCAGCGGCCTGCGCTTCTGCACGACCAGGTCGGGCCGCAGGTCCGCACGGACTTTAGGCCCGTGCATCGATTTCTGCTATTTTTTTTTCCTTTTTTTTGATTTTTTGATTTTATTTCTTTTCCACCCCCCCTTATATATATATATATTAATCTTTTTATTTTTATTAAATTACTAAAATTGCTAATAATTCATTTTCCATCAATTTCTTCAATTATTCACCAATTTTCATCATTTATCCAATTATTTTCTCAAAAAAAATTGAATAATCACCCAAAGATTCCATTAATTACCCTAAAAATTTCATAATTATTCCGAAAATTGAACAATCAATCCCAAAAATCGTTTCTCTCTAGAAATTATGTTTTCCTCAAAGTTTCATGAATTTTCTCCTCAAAATTGCATTTTTTCCCTTTATTCTCATTTTCTCTAATAAATAATATAAAATTGAGAAAAATTGAGGTAAATCCTTGTATTTCCATTAAAAATTTCAGAAAATACATATATCGAACTCGAAAATTTTGCACATCAAAACATGGGTCGTCACACCACTCTTCATCTATAGATATTTTAGCTAAACATGTTTTGGACATGTTAATTTGCATCCCTGATGCTCAACAAAAACATTGGATGATTCTGAGGGCATTTTCAATATTATCATCCACTCCATCCAAGAATAAAAGAGTATCATCCGCGAATTGTAAATGCATAACTTCAACTTTGTCCATGCCCACCACAAATCCCCGGATCCCATGCATCTCCCTTCCTTTATTGGCAACCGCCCCAAAACGTTAACCACTAGGTGAACAAAAAGGGAGATAGTGGATCTCCTTGTCTAAAGCCCCTAAGAGCTTCTATTTTACCTCTCGTCCTTCCATTAATGAAAATGGAATATGTAATGGATCTCAAATAACCTTGAATCCAGCTCCTCCATCTCTTGCCAAAACTTTTCTTTTTTAACACAAAGTCAAGAAAATTCTAATCAACCATTTCATAAGCCTTTTCAATACCAAGTTTGACAACCACTCCTTTCTTCTTTCTTGGCTTGTACTCTTCCACTTGCTCGTTCCCTACTAACACTGCGTCCATGATGTTCCTCCCTTTTACAAAAGCCAACTGATTCTTCGAAATTGTGTTTCCCATCACTCCCTTAATCCTATTAGCTAGAACCTTTGCAATGATTTTGTGCAGACTCGTCGTGAGGCTAATGGGCCAGAAGTCCTTAACCTTCCTCACTACATTCTTCTTTGGGATCAAACAAATGTAGGTTTCATTGGCACACCTATTCACTTCTCCTGTTTGGTAAAACTTCTCCATGACTTGCATTAAGTCCCCCTTCAAAATATCCCAACTCTTCTGGTAGAAAATCATAGAAAAGCGATCTGGCCCCGGAGCCTTATAGCTATCACACTCAAAAACTGCCGCTTTAACTTCTTCCTCCAAGAATTGACCTTCCAACCTCTTGCAATCTTCATTATCAATCAGATTCTCCTTTATTCCTTCTGGACCTCCTACCTGCCTTGCTCTTACCCAAACACCTCTGAAAAGTACGACACTATGTGTTTCACTATCTTATCCTCCTCTTCGGTCACTTCCTCGTTATCCCCTTCTAATTTAAAAACAATATTCATGACCTTTCTTCCACTCAAAATTCGATGGAAGAACTTTGAGTTAGCACCTCCTTCCTTGAGCCATTGGATATGAGCCTTGAACCATGCTCCCTATTCCATCTCCCTGCTCAACTTCCATAGTTCACCTTTTTTTTCCCACCTCTCCCTCCTCTTCTGATTGTCCCACTAACTGCTCCCCTCCAACCAATCAAGATCCCCAATACAACGATCTAGCTCTCTCTGTCTCCGTCTCCTCTCCTCATTCCTCAACTTTTGCACTTTTTTCTTTTTTTCCTAGTCAAATTGTCTAAGGCTCCATTACGCCCTCGTCTTTGTAAATCTCCATGAAAGCTGACCAAAAACCTGTTTCATCTCCCCTCACATTCATTTTTGCCAATTCCATATTCATTCTTCTCACTGTTTACTATGCTATGCCTAATAACCCTCCTCATTGTTCAGCTATCTTCACCATTGTCTCAATTTTCCATTTATGTGGAAGGATTCCCTTCCAACCTTTACCCAACTCCTTTTACATGATATCTTCATTCCATCACATCAATACTCTTCTTGGCACTTCTCTACACTCCATTTGTCACTCAATTGACATATCTTCCCTTGAAACATTTTTGTAGACTCTTCCTTCTTGTTGTAGAATGTGATAGCCCTAGCTCCGTCCACCTTCGACAGCTCCACTCTTCTCTCCACCATGTTGTTGATTTCCTCTTCTACCTCTTCCTAGCCCCTACTATTCTTTTTCCTTGTGATTGACATCTCGAACCCCCCCTTCTTTCCCACTCCACCTTCTATTCTACTTCCATTGATCTCTGTCCTTCTTGTTCTAATCTTCTTCCTGTAAGTATATTGCTTCAGGTTTTCCTTGGTTTGTTCTTGTTGTTTTTAAGAAACTCTCCCTTTTGTTGAAATATGACTCCAGGAGCAGTACACAATCTTTTCCCCTCTTAACTCTTTGAAATGGCTTGTCTCTAGGGGCATTCATTTCTTCCTTAACTTTATTTTTTAACCATAATACTTCCTTGTATTCCAACGCAACTTTGTATTTCTTTAGTCTTGTCTCTTCTTCCAACTCCAGAGATTCTCCATCATGGTGGATCTAGAATCTTTTGTACCTAGTGAAAATGGTCTTTGTAAGCCATCACCCTCACCCTCTCCTTAGTCCTCTGTCTTCTGCCATCTGTCTCCTTTCTTTCTTTCCTTGTTCTTCATTGTCATTTTGTTTGTCTTTTGCCTCTTCTTGTGGGGCCTAGCCTCGTGGCCTTAACTTCATACTTCTATCGTTTCTTCCCCTCACCACCATCCATCCCTTCTCATTCATTGCTCCTCTAACCTCCTTTGTGAACGTCTTTTTTCCCTAATAAATGTTTCTTCCTCCTTCGTAGAGTCATCTCCATTCTCCATTCACGTTTCATTGTTCATTGTCCTTCATTTTATGTAGAGTCATTTTTCTTCTTTTTGTCTGTAATCATATGTCTATATTTTTTTTTTATAGAAAATGTGAATTCAACTATAAAAGTTACTTATTTATTAAAATTATTTGGTTATTTTTGAACTATAGTTAGAATGGTAACTGTTATAATTTTTTTAGAAACGGAAACTATTGTATTAATTATATAAAGATTTGATGCCTGATGAGATATCACAACATCAATACAAAACTCAAAAGAGATTACATCATATGCATAATTTCATTACCCTTACATAACCATTCCTCAAAATGGTACCCTTTCCCTAATTTTGAACTTAAGATCCAAGTTGCAAACAAAATATTGGATCTCTCCTATACAAGACTCTCTGACCTAAACCTATTTGGAAATAATCTTGGGTTTCTCTCCTCCCATAAGCTGTACCAAACTGCAAAAAAGATTGTATTGTTGGAATCTTCTACTCCTCACACCCTCCAGGATTTGGAAAATGTTCTGATCATCAGGTGGAACAAAGTCTTCATATTTATTCGCCCATCTACTCCACATCTGTTTCACCATTCTATAGTTCTAGAAGATGTGGGAACTTGTTTCCATGCTACTTCTGCATAATATACAAATTGACGGGTTAAGAACATAGTTGGGGAGGCGCTTATGGAGATTTTCTACTGTATTTAACTTATTTAAACTAACAAGCCACACTAGAATTCTTACTTTCATGGGAACTTTAGCTGTCCAAATAAAGTCAACCGGAACTGTTGGGTTTCGAGAATTGTTTTCATTTAGAACTTTCATGAAAGATCTAACTGAAAACACTTTACTTCCTTCTTCCTTCCAAACTGGTTTGTCCTCCCTTTCCGTATTTCTTGGATGAGCTTCTTGAAGCAAATTAGTCATCTTACTAATTTCATCAATCAGCCCCTCCCCAATACTCCTACTCATATGAAGGTTCCAGTCACAATGTGTTCTTTTATCCTCCATTATACTTGGTAACTTTTATAATTGAGTTCATGAAATAATGAATAATGATAGAAGCAATTCATATTAAGCATTTGAACAAGTATTTGCTTTGTGGAAGAAAAATTTTGATCTATGTATTACTGATGCCACTATCATTTCTTAAATTTAAAGTCATTAAGTAGTTTCATCATTAAAAGAGAACTACAAAGGCCAAGGGTTCTAAAAATGACTTGCTTACTAAGAGCCTTAAATTTGAATTGTTTTTGCTGAATTTCAGTGTTAATATAGAGCTTACAAATTTCTAGTGCTTGAGAAAAGCCCTAATATTCGATGATGCATGATTAGTAGTAATGTAAAAGCATCTCCTCATCCATTTCAAAAGGATTTATAAGGGAAGGCAAGGAGTCTAGACTCTGGAAAATATTTATTTATTTTTGATAAGCAAGACTATATAAGTTATTGAAGAGAAGATTAAAAGTAACCCAAGGCTGCTAAAAGAAAATTACACTAGATACCTCAGTTCTTAACCATTGGTTGAGTTACAACCCTTTGGAACCTTCCTTGCTGCAATCCAAGAGGAAGCCATAAAGCGTGAGTTCTGTAGAACATGGTTTTGGCTCTTAAATTTCTCTTGGAATATCCTTTTGTTCCTCTCACTCTGAATGCACAGGACTCCATAGGCCACTTCTTTCCATACCTCTTTGAAAGGGTGGCAGTGTTATTGTTGCCGAAAAAGGAAAAGTAGTTAACACAGCTGTTAACCTTGTTGAAGGTGTAAAAGATAGACTTACCATTTCTCTACCATCCTGAACAAGAAAGGGGAATGGAGGGAAGAGTTGATGGTGTTCTTACCCTGTTTGCACAATATGCAGCAAATGGCCATTTTAATCAAGGTATCTCCTCAGTTTATCTGGTAGGATCTAGTTCAAATGAATTTCGCATGTGATATGTTGCTGGTGCTGGAAATTGGGTAGGATCTTGATGCAGACCTATGAATGGTGATTGAATTTCTTAAAAAAAAAATATTGCAATAGTTCGTGGGGAAGCTTAAATGCTTTATATGTTTGTGAAAGTATCTGATCTACCAAGTCCAATAGATTGATATCCTTCATCACTCATCAGCATGTAATGGTATATTCACACAATGGGTCACAAATTTTGTGGAACTATCCCAAATTCTGTTTGCTACATGGTTCATAGTTACTAGGATATCAAGGGGATAAAATTTTGGACAATGGATTTATAACTGTGATAACATGTTACATTTATCATAACTGTGTTCCTTTGCTTCACCACTTCATCTAGCAATGGAAGCCTTTGTCTTATTATATATGTAATTCATTCTAGTTTCTTATAAAAATGGTTTAGTCACACAATTTGATTGACTCTACAATACCCAAGTTTATCTTGTTGTGGGTTCTCTATGCTAGTAGGGAATCTTATAAAAAAAATTCGTTTTTTCTATTTTAAAAAATCTATGCTAGTGGGGACATATGTGTGTTTTTACTTTGTTCCCTAAATATTCCATTTCTAGGGATGTCAATTTGTATTTTATTTTAGTTTATTTTTTTGAGACCTTACCATCTGTTACCTCGAGATTTGACTAGTCCATGGGGTCTGCCTTCATCCACAAGGCTATGACTAAAAGACCTAGGCCCTCAGGTTGTATTGAACCTGTTTTTTAAAATCTTGTTCATAAGTCTTCTAATAGTTGGCTTTTTTTCTCCTTCCTTTCATCACAATCTAATGGACAATAATCTTTGGTAAGAGTTCAAAAGGATGAATGGTGGTGGTAATGGTATATTTTGGAAAAGAGGAGAGGGGATGTGGCTCATGACATGGAAAGAGTAAAAAATGCATTCAAGAAGGAAAAATAAGATTAGGAATTGGAAAACCTGAGATTCTAATTCTAAGCTCCTCTGGAAGATGGACACACACTCATACACACAAAAGTTATCCATATGTGGAAGATTCAAATAATTCATTGATTAATATAAACTCACTTGATGGCTTTCCTGACTGTTAGAAACAGAGAATTGAGTCCATAAGTGTCTATGATTGACTCAATCATTGGTGTATAGGGTTATTTGGAAGGAAAAACTAGTGATCTTTTACTTAATGTTGTGAAGCTATCTCTTATAATGGAGGGCAATGACTAAACATTTCTCTAGGAACCTAACTTACCCAGAAATTCTAGAATTAGGTGATCTTCTTCCTAGATTCGAAGAGGCATGACTTCAAGCGAGGACTTTAGATGGAAGATAAGGGGGGATTGGGGTGTATAGAAGTCAGTTTCTAGATGGTTTAGCCGTTTTTGTTAGCATTTGTCACTTTTCTAGTTGTAAATTGGTCATGATGTGGGAAGTTTCTTCATCGTGAGCTTGTGTGCTTTCAAAGGTTGCGATCTCAGCGACTGCGAGACTGTGTTTCAATCTTTTAGAACCTGCAATTTGAAGTTGAAGTTAGGGTCAAACTTGTTATTGAGGAAAACAATATATATTAAATGAGCACTTCGTTGAGCATTTGGCCTCCGACACAGTGTACACGGGATGCCATGATTAACCGCCTCTTTGAAATCCTAATAGTGCCTTTGATTCTCTCCAAGCGCTACGACTCTTTGCCTCCCGATGAAGCCAACGCCATGGCATGGCTCATTGAAGAAGAAGCCTTTGTGAAGGCCACCACCGCCACCACCGCCACCACCGCTTCATCTAAAGACGACGGGGTTGGCGCCGCTGCCACTGGCGCTTCGATCAAGGGTGATGTTATCGTGATTCTTCAGATCTTTTCAAAGGAGATCCGCAAGCAAATGCTCAACACTCTTAAGGTCGAGGCTGCCACCACTGCTTCCTCTGGCTCTTTGGTTGGAGATGCACCACATACTCCGTTGGGCGCTACTGCTCCTGGCGTTGAGGTGGAGAAAGTCAAAACGAAGGAGCGTAAACAGAAGGAAAGGGATGCAGAGCAGGAGAAACAGCCGGGCATGGCCTTGTTGCTGTCGTCGGTGGCGCCTTGGTTGCACGAAGACCGACCGGAGGAGGAAAGGCGTCACGTGCCTTCTTTGACCGACATGTATGACCACCGACCTACAAGAGAAGCAGTTTGGCGTCGTACGAGTAGGAAGGCTAGACCAATCTAGTGACGAGGATGACGATCCGCCTGGTTACCAGAGAAGACCTGAGGGGAGGGAGTTGTTGAGGAGTGGGCCCGACACAAAGCGGAAGGGGTCTAGCACAATGGAAGGGGGGTCTGGCTCAAAGTCTGGAAACCAAGTTGCAAAGGGATCTGGCCTAACGACCCAAAATAATATGCTTGATATTTAAGCCCAAGAGAGGCTTAGAGCTGTGAGAGGCAGCCTGAGACCACCAAATGGGCCTCACCCATGGACATATAGTAGGCATCGAGCCCACCAGAATGAGTATGGGTGACGAACCTTGGAAGATTAAGGACCGTTGAGGATGACGTGTGCCACATCTTCTGGGACTGCCAAGTTTTGAATAGTTTGGGCACCATGGTAGCTCAATCTCCTCGTAGTTGCTAGATCCACAGATAGTAATTGTAGAATATCCTGTCCTCCCCTCATGCTTGCACCATTAAAGGCATGTTGGTTTTTGATTCTCTTTGTAATCTGGGCAGCTATTTGGGAGGCTAGGATTAGCTGTATTTTTCAGCAGGGTAGGGTTATTGCTAGGTCTATTTATATGGTTGTAGTTTGGGTTTCTTCTTCCAAGTTAGGATTGGGATATTCTTTTTGGAATTGGTTCCTTAGACGGGCCTTCATTTTGTACTCACTTTTGTATTCGCCTCTGGCGTTTTGGACTTCTTGTCCACCTACTAATATAATATATATCATTTATTTTCAAAAAAAAAAGGTCATGATGTGTTAGCGTAAATGTATACATACACATGTATTATTGAAATTTGAAGCCCTAATTATATTTAAAGTGGTGTTGGCAACTCTGGCAGTCCATTCGACATTTTGTCTTCAACTTTGCTTCTTGGTTGCTATCTTCCTTCATTCTATGCTTTCCTCCTTAGAATGCACCGCGTCATTTATTCTCCATGATTGAGGAGTTTATCACCTTAGGTTGTTAGCCAGTTCTAGATGACGTTCATTGCAAATGTGGGCTCGCCTTGTAGTTGCTGTTTAGTTCAAATTTTGAGGTGAATGGCTTGTAATTTTGGTGGAGAATGCAAGAGTTTTAATTAATTTATTAGAAAAAAATGAGATGGAGTAGATGAGAAGGATGCAAGAGCTGTTCTCTTTTGAAGACTTTACCATTTTACGGTGATTCTAGTTGATTTTAATGTAGTGTTTCAAGCACTTGGGAAAAATAGGGTCTATTGGTGGTGGCTGTGGACATCTTAATGGTTCAGAATGAGATTGAGGATATGTCTCACATGCACTCTTGCAAATGAGAAACTTGTGTTTTTTTGCCATTTATCAATTTATAATAGATGCTTGAGATTTCTTTTATTTTGTGCTGATTATATGTTTTAGAATTTCCATGCCGTTGGTTCAAACTGATGTAATAAATCTGAATGCTGTGTTGATAATGTACTTGACATGGTGAAACTAACTCGTTATTTATTTATATATTTTCATTTTCTGTCTGTTTCTCTCATATGCTTGTTTGTGCTACTTCATTTATTATCCTCACAAAGTAGTTCCTTCATTATATTCTTGAAGCAGAGGTTCCTGTATGGTATTGATTGATGCTGCAAAAGGATCTGCAACAGAACCTCCAGATTTATCAAGTTTTCCAGCTGACTTTGTTGTCATTTCCTTCTATAAGGCATTGGTTACACATATTGGTTTCAATGCATAGTTTGCCAGATTTCTTTCCTTGGCCATTGTATTTGATATCTCATAATTGTGCTCTTCTTTTTCAGATCTTTGGATATCCAACCGGTCTTGGTGCTCTCATAATTCGAAATGGTACACAAGTATTTAAATACCATATTTTTGTCGAATTTTTTTAATTATTTTAAAGATTTTCTTGAATATATTATGGTCATGTTATAATTATTGTAGATCTCAACTATTTAGTCTTTTACATAGATTGTTCTTTTATTTTTTGAGCCCAAGAGATGGTGAAATCAGGGAAGAGGTATTGTCGGGATGAGAGATATCACCGGTATGAGCGATACCGGAGGAGTCGGAATACCAGGCACACCTTGATATCGGAGTATGGGGAAAAGGGAAAAAGAACATCCCGTGGAGGAGTAGAAAGGAAAGAAAAAGAAAGGGAGCTTCGAATCCGAGATAGGGTCCATGTGAAGAAAGAAGGTCAACGGAATAGTTTCCAGGGGAAAGATGCACTGGAAGAATCCCTAACATACAGGATGAGGAATAGCCAAAACAAAAAAGCCTCATGGAAGGCCACGTTACTAGGAACAGTGGACGAAGATGACGGAAGGAATCACTGGACGGTCGTCCAACGAAGGAAACTATGAAATGTTCAAAAACCACACCCAATAGCACCGACTAAGACAGTAACCAGTTACTATGAAAGGAAAGGAAATTCAAACCAGGCGAGAGACGGTCAACTGAGAAAAAAAAATATTAATGACTTCCAATGGAGAATGGTCCTATATATCTTTCCTGACAAAATACAAGTATTTCTCAATATGCTACACAATGGACTCCCGAGAAGTAATCATACAGGAGGTATTACAAAATTGCCACTTCCAACTGACATTAACTAGGGAGGGAGGCTATAAGGTGGGTTAGGCAGAAGGTTACACAAATACTCAAAGAGAAGGAGTTGAGGAAATCCCCAGGAGTGTTTCGCGATATTGGCTATAGTCTGCTAATGGAGGTGATGGTGAACGACTGAGGACGGTTCATTACTAGATTATTTTGCTGCACAATATTAGGAGCTAAATTCCCATAAATGGAGGATTGGTGGGATTAACTGGCATGGAATTTCTAGGGAAGATAGCAGATGGTTGGAATGTGACTTTGAGGAAGAAGAAATTAAAGAGGCTGTCTTCAGGTGTGATGGGGGAAAAGCGCCGAGCCCGGACGGATTTACCATGACATTCTTCCAAAAAGAATGGGAGACAGTCAAAGAGGAAATTATGGAATGCATGAAGGAGTTCCATAAGGATGGTATCATTAATAGAAGAGTAAATGAGACCTACATATGCCTAATTTCGAAGAAGATTAATTCTTTAAGGGTGGAAGACTTCAGACCCATTAGCCTCATCACAAGCATTTACAAAATAATAGTTAAGACACTAGTTAACAAATTAAAGGTTGTCCTTTCATCTACTATCAGCGAACATCAATTAGCTTTTGTTAGAGAAAGACAAATAACAGAAGTAGTGCTGATAGCTAATGAAGTAGTGGAAGACTATAGAGTAAATGGGAAACAAGGTCTCCTTTTAAAAGTTGATTTTGCTAAAACCTATGACTCTGTGCGCTGGCAATTCCTGGACTATGTACTGGAGGAAAAAGGTTTTGGTCATATATGGAGGAAATGGATACAAGGATGCCTTAAAACCACAAACTATTCAATCTTTATAAACGGAAGACCTCGAGGGAAAATATTTGGCCATAAAGGTTTGAGACAGGGAGATCCTTTATCTCCATTCTTCTACACTATTGTGGCAAATAGCTTCACAACAGTTCTGGAAAAGGCCTCTCAGTCACAGACAATTTAAGGCATGATGATAGGAAAGGACAACTTTTAGCTAACCCACTTATTGTTCGCGGATGATTGCCTCATCTTCATGAATAACAATAGGGAGGAAGTTCAAACAATGTGGAAGGTGTTGCAGACTTTTTGCTTTCTGTCAGGACTAAAAATAAATGGCACAAAAAGTCAGCTACTGGGGATTAACATGCAAAAAGAGGAAATTGATAGTTTGGCTGCTATGTTCAAATAGCCCAAGGGGAATGACCTATGATGTACTTGGGAATGCCCTAGGAGGAAATCCTTACAAGATAGGCTTTTGGGAACCTGTGATTCAAATAGTGAAACGAAGAGTTGCGGGGTGGAAGAAAAGTTACCTCTCTAGAGGGAGTAGAATGCTGTTCCTAAAATCAGTCTTGGACGCATTGCCAACTTACTACTTGTCCCTTTTCAAAATGCCAAAGAAGGTGGCTAACGTCCTAGAAAAATAGATAAGAAACTTTCTATGGAAGAATGAAGATTATGAATCTAAAATAAACATGGTAAGTTGGGCTCAAGTTTGTAGACCCCTTGAAAAAGGAGGATTGGGTATGGGAGGGTTACATGCAAGAAACGTAGCATTGAGAGGAAAATGGATATGGAAAATGATGGAGCATCCGAACTCAATGTGGGTGCAAGTGATTGAAAGCATTCATGGTAGGAAGGCTTTTGGTAGAGAGGCTGGTCAAAACAGAAAAAACAGCCACAAATCTCCTTGGAAAGGAATTTACAGCCTATATGAGAAAATTCGACCCTACATTAGCTGGAAAATAGAGCAAGGGAACCGCGTGGCATTCAGGGAAGATACATGGTGCGGCCGGACAAAGCTAAAGGATAAATTCCCAAATATCTTCAGAATTGTTAGGTAATGGGGGAAACATTCTCCATTCCTTGTAATCCTTGTATTTTGCCTTTTCTTTCGTTAGATCTCTCATCCGACAATTGTACTTAAATTCTTATTATTAATATATTTTAATAGTTTCTATTTTCAAAAAAAAAAAGAAATTGAACATAGTTTATAAGGTCATGGTATGAAAATTAGTCGAATTTTGGTGAAATTAGCCGAATTAATTAGAAAATTTGTACAATCGAAGTGAAGTTCATCGGTAATTATAAAATTTCAATATTTTGGCGAAATCTTCGAAAAAATTAGCAAAGTTCATCTTTAATCGAAGTTTTGACAATTTTTGCTAAAAAATGCATACAAGTTGTAAAAAGGGAGTTTTTTTTAATGAAAGAATCTATATGGTGCACGTAAATTCTTTTATATAATCATAGAGATTGTAAAAAAAAAAAAAAAAAAAAAATCTTGCTCTAGAAATGAAGGTGATTGAAGGCGAAATATGTGCAACTTACGAGTGGTTATCAAAGAGAAAGAAGAACAAGTTGTAGCATGGTGGAAAAACAATAAAGGGAAGAAAGAGAAGAGAAAAATAAGTTGAGAGCTTACGAGGAGAGGCATTGAGAGAAGAACAAGAAGTAGAGCTGTGTATTGTAATCAATAGAGAAGATGGGATGCACTTGTGCTTATAGCGACTAGTGAGCCAATGTTCAATCGATCTAGGCTTTATATTTGCAAGACCATTAAGGTTTGATAACAAGTTTCTCTTTTTTTCTTTTTCATAATAGTTTTAAGTTAATCTGTAACATGTGCATTTAACATTGTTAACGTTAAAATATACAATAGAAACCATTATATGTATATTTTTATATGTAAAATGTATTTATTTATATTTGTTTTCATCATTTTTAATAGAAATTATGCATAGTTTAATATTTACATAGTATTTTTTTAAAACTTTTCTTAGTTGACAAATTTTTGCAAAAAGTTTTTCAAATTTATTGAAATCTTCAAATTAATTCTAATTTTGAAAGGTCGCAGTTTGAGGTGAAGTCGAATTTTCATTTCTTGCTTAAGGTTTGAGTCTATTACATTGAGAAAGTCCTTGATATGATGGTGACACCTGTTGTATGGCGATATGGTTTCTTGTTGGACCATGTATGGCGATATGGTTTCTTGTTGGACCATGGTGTCATTGCAGACTCTCCATTCTCCTTGGTAAATGAGGCCCTCCCTCATGACAATGTGAATTTTTGTTTGCATGCGCCCTTCATTTTACTTCTTTTTGGTATCCATCTTCTTTACCTCCTCCTCTTATATTTTTAAGTGCTTTTTCACCAATCTTCACACCAAACTAGATTCACACCCTCACTGTGTGTGTCCCAAAACTCCCCATCTCATCTCTCTAGTCTCCCTCACTTTGGGCAATCACCATTAGGCAAATTTAATGTCTCAACTAATTGGAGTTTCTGAGTTTCTTAGCTTGGTGTTTCAAAATTTTAAGTTTCTTCTTGTTATTCTATCCTTCATTTCTCTTGATCTTTTAATTCATTTTTAAGTTAACTAAATGTTTAACTATTTACCTAATGCATGATCTAATGGAAAATACAGATGCTGCCGAGAAACTAAAGAAGACATATTTTGGTGGAGGTGGGTAATTGTCTTTCTTTATATAATTTTATCTAATGCCAACACTTATTTGGTTGACTTGCATATTGTAGGCACTGTAGCAGCTTCCGTGGCTGATATTGACTATGTATTGAGGCGGGAAGGTATTGAGCCATGGTTTGAGGATGGCACCCAGTCATTCTTGAGCATTGCTTCCATCCATCACGGGTTTAAAATAATCAATACTTTGACTGTATCTGCAATAGCCTTGTAAGTGAAAGATTAAATTTGTGAAGAAGTGTTTGGAATACATTAGAAATTGACTTTTTTTTCTTCTTTTTTCGAGACATTGATTGTTTTCATAGCACTTCTTTTTAATGTTTATTATTGTTATTCTTGGATCGATGATTCTTGGAATATCCAAGAATTTAAACTCTAAAGAGTGTTGTTTATTCTTGCTTTAATATGATGTCTCATGTTGTGCAAGGTGACTAGCTAAATGCATTTGATGCTTATAGAAGGGCTTCTCATCACAATGAGTGGACAAATGTTAAAGCAAAGAGAAAAGACAAAGCATCTTTTCTTTGTAGGGAGACCACTTGTTTTTTCATTTAGATTGAGTGTAGCTTTAAAGTTGTGTGAAAGGGCTCTCAAAAGATGACATCTATCATCTTCACGTTCAATACTGAGTTTGCAAGGTAGGTAGGCTATTAAATCTTTTCAAACATGATACAAATGGTTCTCTTTGTGTCTTTCAATAGGCAGTTCAAAATTAATGTACATGAAGATGCGTCTAAGGCGGGAACCTTCTTCATCTCGATCAATCTTCTTGCTGCACAACGGTTTGCAAAAGAGGGGGAAAAAACCATGGAAGCTAGGGAGACTGGAGTGTTAAGCATTTGTGGAGGGGTCACAATTGTGTCTTATTTGTAAAGTCGTATTCCAACTAACGAGGGAGCATTCTAACGGTTACCAAAGTAGAGCATGGAACTTAGCAAGCCATCTTTGTCCTTTAGGTAGCAGAATTTGCTAGATGGCGTGATTTTTGGTATGCTTTGAACGTGATTCTAGAGGAGAGCACACCTTTAGAATGAACCGTGATGAGCATATTGAGGGAAATCCTTCAATAGCTTTAAAGAAGCACCAAAACTCTCTTATCTTTGGATCATCTGCTCAACCAAGAGGAAAGAGTCTGATTGAACATCGACAATTAGGGGGGCAACCGTTATACTTTTTTTTTTTTTTAAGGAAAATAAGTTCTTGTAGTTTTATCCTTTTATTGAATTGATTCTAAATAATAAAAACCTGTTATGAATCAAATTAGAACAAATTGAAAAAGCAAGAATTTCTTCAAGAGAAGGGGAAGAAAACTCAAGAACACTAGAGAGAAGGAAGTTTTTCAAGAGAGAATTGTTTTCTTTGTTGATGATTTCTATGAGGCACAAGACCCCTTTATATAGTTTTTTAGAATGGGGGGTTACATTAATCATAATGATGACATTTAAATAATCCCATTAATTTGAACATTATGAGATTTAGAGGTTACATGATACTAAATATTAAAAGGGTTACAAAGGCTTTCAATATTTTATTATTATTATTTATAACATTCTCCCTTTGAATGTCTTTTATATTAGAATATACTTCATTAAAACCTTACTAAATAAAACCCAGTGGAAAAAAAAATCTAGAAGGAAAAATAGTATATATTCTTATGGAGTCTTATAATATTGTTAGGACTGCCTTGTTAAAAACCTTGCAAGGAAAACCCAGTAGGACAAAACCTTTGCTAAGAGAAAAAGAGTACAGTTCACTAATCAATAGTTCCTATTTATTCTCCCCCTGTTGATGATATCATTTAAAATCTCGAAGCTAACGCATCCCAATGTTATGAACAAACTTTTCAAATAATGTAGTCAGTAAAGCCTTTGTAAACATATCTGCCAAATTGTCACTTGAACGAATTTGTTGAACTTCAATCTCACCATTCATTTGAAGATCATGTGTGAAGAAGAACTTTGGCGAAATAT
>JAJIYU010010465.1:0-16055 GCA_030144865.1 Tinospora cordifolia | reverse complement strand
TTTTTTTGTATTTTTTAATTAATTTTAACGTATTTTCGGAACCTCGGATAAGGAGCGTTAGATCATCCTCGAAGCACGCATTTGGATCTCAGATCGATTAAGATGCGTGAATCTAGTCCGTCCGATATGCACCGATCACAGCGTTTGTTTTGCGATGGATCAGATTTGTTTATCTGGGCCGTCGGATACGCCTTGATCGCAGAACTGGATCGCGAACTCATTTTGGCACGTGCAATGTCAGCCGTTGGATCATGCAGATGAGATCTCGGCCGTTGGATCGTTCTCGAGCGCCTCACTATTCGCGATCAACGAACTACGTCTACACCGTCCGATTTTCTTGAGCGTAGTGTTCGTTCGCGATTATCCCAGAGCGCCTCGATCTGGACCGTCCGATCTTCCTCGATCACCGTGTGCGGTCCGATTTCTTGATCAACGAAACTCTCTCTGGCTGTTTGATATTCCTCGAGTTACACATTCGAATTTCTGGCCGTTTGATCTGGCTGATTTGGTGCTCTAGTGCATACGTGCGGACCTGATCTTGGCCGTAGGATTCTAATCCAGATTACAAATCTACGGTTCACAGCATTTTGAGTTTTTTTTTATTTTTCAACCCTCTTTCTTGCTTTCTTTTCGGATTTTTTTCCACATCTCGACCCCAATTGATTTTCGAATCCTGATTTCATAAAAAATTGCACATATCCTTGTGTTTTTGACCATGATATCCCATTTTATGGATTATAATCAAAATTTTTTTCTTCCAAAAATCCACTAAATTGGTTTTTATTCCTCACTTGGGTAACTAGGACATGCCAAATTTTTCATTCATCAATTTGTATAATATTCTAAGTAAAAATTCAAATTTTCGAGATGTTATAGCTAAAGCCTTTTAGTCATATCGAGACCGTCGTCAATTTATTCAATTCATGATGGGTATACGAGATGATTTTGAACATGCGCATGCTTTTCTTCTTCATTGAACCCCAACACTTGAAACTGCACTTACAGAATTAATATCAGAAGAAACATGTTATGCTGCTAAACTTAGCATGACCTTTGACCAAGTCTTGGTAACCTGTACTCATTCCCTAGTTCATGAACAACAGATTTTTGCTCCTGTTTCAAAAATACCATGGAAAGGTAAAAACAAATTTACTGGGCAATGTTATAAGTGTGGTTATTTTGGACATCGTGGTTCTAAATGTAGACGATCAAGAAATGATTCGACTAAAACTAATAATTCTAGTCGCACTGCTTCTTCTACTGTATCTGCCGCACCAAACACATCTGAAGCACCCACCTTGTCTCTTATTACATCTGATCTTGAGGTACTTGTGCAACAAGTTCTATTCAAAGCACCCACTACTCTTTCCGTTAATTAGGTAATACCTCTCTTTGGTTTATTGACTCCGCTTGTTGCAATCACATGACCTCTGATATTTTTTTAGTTTCACAAAGTACCAATGCTTTATCGATTTCTACTATTTATATTGTTGATGGATCAAGTATGTCGGTTAGTCACACTGGTACTATTTCCACACCCAATCTCTCTCTCCCTAACACACTTGTTATTCCAAAATCATCACCTAACCTCCTTTTTGTTGGCCAACTTGTTGAAAATAGTTTTATTTTAACTTTTTCTGATAAAGGATGTGACGTGCAGGATTAGAAGACAGAGTGACTGATTGGGATCGGGCATAAAGTTGGTTGTCTTTTTGAGCTAACTTCACTACATGTACCTTCTTCTGCTCCTCTTATTGGTGCATCATTTTCTACTTGTAGTTTGTGGCATTCCCGCCTAGGACATGCATCCTTATCTCGAATTAAAACTTTAGGTTTTGCTGGTTGTTGAGGCCAAGTCAATCTTAAAAAATTCAATTGCATTCATTGTCAACTGAGCAAACAAAGTGTCTTACCTTTCAATAACAGTGAATCTATTTCATCTGCCCCCTTTGATCTCGTCCATTCTAATATTTGGGGCCTTGCTCCCATACCTGCTAAAGGCGGATCTCGATATCTTGTGATCTTCATTGATGATTTCTCTAGATATACTTGGTTATATCTTTTAAAAGATTATTCAGAATTGCTTGATGTTTTTTGTGCATTTCAAAAAATGATTCACACTCAATTTGGGAGAGAAATCAAAATTTTTTGTGGTGATAATGCCCCAGAATACACATCTACTGCTTTTCTTGAAACTTTAAAGAGTAGTGAGACTTTATGCCATCTATCGTGTCCATATACCTCTCAGCAAAATGGTCGTGCTGAACGAAAACATCGACATATTTTGGATATTGTCCAATCCTTTCTTCTTTTCGTTCAATTATCCAAAAATTTTTGGGGAGAAGTTGTACTCACTGCCATCTATACTATTAATTGTATCCCGTCCTCCATTATCGCTGGTCAAACTCCATATGAAATCTTGTATGGGAAAAGACCTGATTATTCTATGTTAAAAAAATTTGGTTGTGTGTGTTTTGTTTTACTAACACCACATGAACGTTCCAAGTTGGAACTTCGTTCACGTCTCTATTGCTTTCTCGGTTATGGCATCGAACATAAGGGGTATTATTTTTATGATCTCATTGCACAGAAACTATGCATATCTCGCCATATGCAATTCTGGGAACATCAACCATTTATGTCTCTTTCCACATCGTCTCCATCATCTCGTTCCCCCTTCTTGTTCATTAATTCCTCCTCAAACATATTTCCTGACTCCAATGCAGGTGAAGCAAGCTCATCAACTTCCAACTTATCTAACAGAACTAATCTGCCCGCAATGTTGGCCGATCCAATCAACATATTACCTAAGTCTCTTCCTATACCTGATGTCGAGACCCCTTCCCTAGGATAAGGGGTGAACCGATCGGCACAGTGTCCCAACAAACCCGCCCGCAAGCCGAGTTTGCCAAGACACTGTTAAGCCTCAACATACAACACCATATCACACACTATCAGAGTAATCATAAGGAATGCAAAAGAAATTTAATACACGAATACCAATAAGAATTTGATAATTCCAAAATGGGTCATTATAACATGTGTAGCAACGGGAGTGACTGTCCCTTATATACAAGCTTTCCTCACTCCTATACATGGTTCTACCTTTCAAAACACGAAACGAAAAGAATTACGAAGAAAACCTACCAATAAGAGAAGAGAGTGTAGCCTACGTGATAACTATTCCCTTGCCCTTATCTGCTGCTGAAGAACCTGAAAAGTTAGAGTAGTGAGCCTAATTGTCCACGACGGCTCAGAGAGTAATGCAGTCTAATTCAAACTTAAAACAAGTATTCCACAATTAAAAACATGTGCCATGGATGCATGAGCAATAACATTATGCAAGTGAATGGAGCAGTAATTACAATTTAAATCCATAATGCAATCGTGTACCTTCATTAAAAACAGTTTTACTAATGCTGAAAACATATAAATCCACTCGAGCGGGAGAAACCCGATGGTTAGGTGTATAGGTGACGACCCAAATCGGGGCCCATAAAACCCCCCTCTCAAGGCACTCTATGCTAGGTGGTCACTTGATGCTCTAGGGGAGCCCAATTAATAAACGAGCGTGTGCAGACAGTTAGGCATATCGTGACGACCCGATTAGGACTTATTGCCATTGTCATCATTGTAGGCCCACAGAACCCATCAACAGGCATTCTGTGCTAAATGGTCACTATCAGGGTCACAACTCGCCCTAATTGCTCTACCACATCTAATACCCTAACCCGCTCCCGGACCTCAACATTCGGTGCACTTCTCATTTAAAACTCATTCAAAGGATGCAAGTTCATCACAATATGTAACATCATTTTCACTATGCACAGAATAACAAGCTCTAAGAAATGAGTTAGAAAACACTACTCACCGAGATGCTTCGCTACCGGTGCTCCTCTCGCGATCAGTTGCGTCCCGCTAGCACTGGGTCCTACGAAATCGACGC
The DNA here is from genome assembly GCA_030144865.1 of Tinospora cordifolia. Classification (NCBI taxonomy): domain Eukaryota; kingdom Viridiplantae; phylum Streptophyta; class Magnoliopsida; order Ranunculales; family Menispermaceae; genus Tinospora; species Tinospora cordifolia. The sequence continues at coordinate 12,109 of JAJIYU010010465.1, read as the reverse complement.
AACTTCTTAACGTTAATATGGGACTTGGCTCATTCTAATTTTATATCATTGGTTAATCAATTACTTGACCTAGTCAAGAATAGTCCCCTACGTTCGTTCACTTTGCCTTAGTCACTAAGCCCATTTGATTGACCTTGGTCAATCTTGGTCAACCCTAGTCAACTTATCATTTGCTGACCTAGCTGGTCAACAAAGTTATACAGGGTCAATTCTGGTCTTTATGGGGTCAATTGGGCCAAAAAGGGTCAATATTCCCAATTTTCATTACTTAGGCACAAACCTTAGCCTATAACCCTATCTGCGCAACCATTTTTCCAATTTTTCTGTGGACAATCCGTTCATTGAATTTGTACCAAACTTTTCAGAACTGTTCTAGACTTCCTAAAGTTTTCCCAGAATTTTAAATTATAATTTTTGGACCTCATTTACTAAGGTTTCAAAGCATGATAATAGAAACTGCACAGATTTCGTATCCCCTGTAACAGGCAGTGATTGTTTGCCTTAGTTGACCTAGATACACACATCAGAATGTCCTGAAATTTTGTAGGCCACTTCTAGACATATGTGAAGGTCTGTTCACCAAATTTCATCTCAATCTATCATGGTTTAGTCAGTCAAATGTATCTCAGAAATTTCGGCCAGATTGCAGGAAATTTCTGGGTTCACAGATTCCAATATCCTTCTATTATTCTATTCCCTCATTAAATCTCAATTCTATGGGTTGTTTCTTGTGTCTACTTACAGTTTATAGGTCATAACACATCCACTAATCACAACCACTTCGAATCAGTAGCATGCAACATCAAAAACATGACTATCATTCCATCAATATTCTGCTATATTCTAAAGAACACAAGGAAATTTGCTCTAGTACCCTACAATCTTGGCATACTTGCATGTATTAATAAGACACATCCACAAGAGTTCAAGGTCAAGTCTTTATACCTTTCTGGAACCTCTATTATGGAGTCTACAATGCCTCTGGTTCCAGCCTGAAAGGGTGCCTTTAGGTGTTCCGAATACAGCTCTTATTCTGGTCTCAACCCTTTCTGTTGGCACTGTTGCAATAGTATGTCTAACAGTTAGCGATAGTGACTTATAAAGCACATTGAACGTTCCAATTTCTGGTTTCTACCCCTTTGACACTTGAATACTTGTGATAAGGAGTAGAATGATGGATTTTTACCTTAGGGACATGCCTAGGGTGGTTCAAGAGTGAACTTTCCCAAGGTTGTTCTAACTGTCTCTATTACACAGTTGTGACAGTGAGTAAGTAACCAACTTCAAGGGTCCCAAAATCATGCATAATGCCTTATTTTTCATTCTCTAACTCTTGGAGATCAAGGTACATACGAAAATGAGGGGAATGAACCATTTTACCTTCAAAAAGGAATTGGAAATGGCCAAGGTCCAAGGCTTCAAAAGTGGTTTCAGCACACATTTTCTAGTTTTTCTGGGTTTAAGCAGTGTGGACAGTCCTTTTCTTGATGATTTCTGCTTTAGACAACTCCAAGATTGGGAAAACTACTTGTGGGACCTTGTAAGTGGTGGTACAAACTTCAAATCAAGCTATAGTTTGTAGGATTTGGTGGAGAATTGAAGAAGTTCAGACCTTGGAAAGTTTGCTACAGAATCTGGCAATTCTGGAGTTTGAGCTCAAGAATGTCTTTTTGTTGCATGGGGATGCTTGTTTGGCAAAGGTGTGGATGACATGTGGCTTCCAGGTGACACTTAACATCACACACTGGATGCCTAGTTGGCAGCCTGGATTGGCCAAATTGGAGTCCATGAAGTAATGGCAAAACCATGGATGCAAATACCATGGGTTCCCATGGTTTGGTGGCTAGAAAATGCCAAAAATCCCCAAAATTCACCTAAAAATCGGTCAAAAATCTCCAAAAAAAAATGCACAAATGGACACACAAAAAGGGGGCTAGACCATCTTGGGCGCGTGGGTCGGCTAGCCCAGTTGGGCAGGCCCACGCGCCTGGCCCGGGCGCCCGCCAGTGCTAGTCGGCCGCTCGGCCTGTTGGGGCCTGGGCCGGCCCAGGCCCAACGCCTGGGTCAGCCCAGGTCCCATATAATAATTTTTTTTTTTTCTGTTTTCCCCTTTTCTTATTACATATACACATGCTATATATATGTATTATATACTAAAATTTTGCATTTTTTTCTAAATTATTAAAATCGTCTAATTCATCATTTTTCATCAAAATACTAATGTTATACACCATTTCATCATTTATTTAATTATTTTCTTTAAAAATTAAATAATTTTTCTAAAAATCATATTTTTCACCCAAAAATTATATTTATCATTCTAAAAATTCGATAATTACTCAAAAAATTCATAAATTAACCCTATAATTTATTTTCCAAAAGAAAACACCTTTTCCTAATATTCTTATGTGTTTTCTCCTTAAAATTACATTTCTTCGAATTATTTCTATTTTCTTTAATAATTAATCCAAAATTAGAAAAAAAATGTATTTTCTCTTTAAAATTTCAGAAAATACATGGAGTACATGAATGTCAGATTCGTCGATCCGATGTCAAAAATGTGGGTCGTCACACCTGAACTACAACGTTCTAGTTGGATAAGAACTATTTCATCCCATCTTCAAGATTATCACTATTTTTTTGCCCTTGCTACTTTGTACAAGCCAACCACCTATCACGAGGCTAAATCTGACCCGTTATGGCCAACAAGCTATGATCGAAGAACTCCAGGCTATGGAAACTACTCATACTTGAGATTTAATTGACTTGCCTCAAGGTAAAACTGTAGTAGGAAGTAAGGGGGTTTTCAAGATTAAAACTCGTGCTGATGGATCCATAGAACGCTATAAAGCACGATAGGTCACTCGAGGTTTCACACGGGAATATGGTATTGATTATGAGGAAGCTTTTGCCCTAGTTGCTCGTCTTACGACTTTTCGCTCTTTACTTACAATTTCTACTGTTCGCAAGGGGAAGATGCTCCAAATGGATGTTAAAAATACATTTCTTAATGGAGACTTACTCGATAAAGTTTATTTACAACCTCCTTCAGGGCTTGACCATCCACCAGGAAAAGTTTGCCGCCTTCGAAAAGCCATATATGGTCTAAAACAGTCTCATAGAGCTTGGTTTGCTAAGTTTAGCTATGTACTTTCTCAACAAGGACTTACACCTAGCTTTTATGACTTTACTTTGTTTCTACGACACTCGGAGGCTGACCTTATTAATCTTTTATTTTATATTGATGACATGGTCATAAGAGGAGATGATGTCTGAGGGATTCATGCCTTGCAAACATTTCTTGGCCAAAATTTTGAAATGAAAGATTTAGGGATACTTAGCTATTTTTTAGGCATCGAAGTTACATCAAGTTCTGATGGATATTATCTTTCTCAAGCTAAGTATGCTTCTGATATCTTATCTTGTGTTGGCTTGACTGACAGTAAAATTGTTGACAGTCCTTAGAGACAAATGTCAAGTTATTGCCCAATGATGGTACACCTCAACCAGATGCAATATTATATAGACAATTAGTTGTTAGTCTTATCTACCTTACTATTACTCGACCTGATCTATCTTATGTCGTTTAGCTCATGAGTCAATTTATGCATGCTCCAAGATCTTCTCATTATGCAGTAGTTTTATGTATACTTCGATACGTAAAAGGGTACCTGTTCTATGGTCTTCATTTCTCTGCCCACTCCTCCTTAGACCTTCATGCATTTTCGGATGCTAATTGGGCTGGTGATCCTGCTGATCGTTGGTCTGTTACCGAATATTGCTTTTTTCTCGGATCGTCATTAATCTCTTGGAAGAGCAAGAAACAAACATTTGTTTCACGCTATAGTACAGAAGCTAAGTATTGCGTTCTAGCATATATCACTTTTGAGTTGTTATGGATTCGATGGCTGTTGCAAGATATGAGAGTTTCTTTTTCTGCTCGTTCCACTCTTCACTGTGATAACATAAGTGCCATACAAATTGCTCATAATGATGTGTTCCACGAACAAACAAAATACATTGAGATTGATTGTCATTTTATTCGTCAGCACATCAAACAAAATACACTTCGTTTGACCCACGTTGCATCTGTCAATCAACTTGCTGACATTTTCACTAAAGCACACCCACCTGGTCGGCATCGACTCTTAGTTGACAAACTTAAGATGACTTTTTCTCTACCACCTTAAGTTTGAGGGGTGATGTTACTATATATATATACATATCTTATAGATATTATATTGTATCTATAAGATATTATTATATATAATTACAAAGATTATATTGTATCTATTAGATACGCCTATATCTTTTGTTTATCCTTTTTTTACTTTATTGTATAATTATAAATAGCCTACTGTAGCATGTAAATTATTCATTCAGAATTTGAGCAATTCAATATTTATCAAAAATAAAAAAAAAAATATAACAATAGCAATCTTGAGGCTAACAACTTATTTTTTTCTTTAATTATTTTTTTCCATCCTATCCAACTTACACATTTCTCGTCTTCCTCCTCTTCTTTTTTTTTACTAATACTCTTTTTTTTTTGCCTTGTCCATCAACTATTTGTTTGTGTTTCTTTTTAGTTTATTTTAATTTTTAAACTATATATGTTAATTGTACCATTCAATAACTTTTTTTTTTTATTAACTCTCTTGGCCAACTACTTTTTTAAATAAAAAACTATTTCTTTAAATTTGTAATTCAAATAATCATATTTTTATGTGTGAGTTTTATAGAATTTTCTATTGAGATCAAGTAACACAATTTTATTAACAGGCACAATGTTAAAGTTGCTATAATAGTAGATCGATATTTTTCCAACATGATACTTTTTATATTTATGTAAATTTTGAAATAATCTTCATCTTTATATTGGTCTTGTATATTTATTGCATCGTTTTTTTGTTTTTATTGGAAGGAGTTTTGTGATTTTATTATTATTATAATGATTGCTTTACACCTCAAATGAAAGAAGATGCACCTCAAAATACAAATATAAATTATTTATTTGATGATCGTAAATATTGCAATCAAGTAAAAAATATAATTATAACAATTATTTCGTTAGTTTTTTAATTATATAAATTGTATGATTTTAAGCACACTTATGACAAAATATTTATTTGTCAATACCTATGAGGGTTCACTTTATATATTTCATCCGGAACTCTCAAATGATCAAGACCAGTGTTGTATCAATCAAACTATAGAATGGGCACGGCTCCGTAGATGGTGAGTCCTCTGGCAGGCATCTCCTGATTATCTGACACTCTTTTACGTATCCATATTGACTAGCTAATATGTCCATGCAAAGAAATTTACACTAATATTAGTCACGTCATATTACATCTCATGTGAAGCAAACTCTTTTATACTACAAATATGTGCTTGTTATCCTATTCTTATAGGATTACTCAATTCTACTACTTTTGTTGAGATCAAATGGTGAAATTTTACTCAATTCTACTATTTTTGGTGGGATTGAATAATTTCACCAATTTTGTAATTTTAATTTTAATTTTATAATTATCATTTGTTACACCAAAAGTTCTAAGATAGCTCAATCTCACCAAAAAAATATTTTTAAAAATATTTTTACTCTTATTTTTTAATTCTTATTTTGAATTTATTTTTATTTTAAATTTTATTTTATAATTATCCAATATTACACCAAACATTACATTATTTTATTTTTAATCCTCTTATGTTCAATCTAATCTTATTTTATCCTATTATCTAAAAATAATTTAATTTTACATTGCGCATGAAACATACCCTTAATTTTTAAATATATATTGAACTCCATAAAAAAACCTGTTTGGAGCTGTTTCTATATGTGATGGCTACCATAATCCAGAGGAACTAATAATCAATTGTCACCACACTATAACGAAAAGGATCTTTAACAAAAAAAAGGCCTTCGTCTTTAATTAGTAGTATTTTTTTTTGTTATAATTATTATGTACAAAGTCTTTCATCTTAATTATTATGTACAAAAAATTGTCCTGATTTCTTATTAACCACTAAAAACTTTTTACTTTAAAATGTTCCTGTGCATGATAAATTCTTCCTAAAAATACAACTTCGAGGACCAATATAAAACTAAGACCCCAAAAGTATGTACCTTCTACAATATTATAAAACTTCTTACGTTTTATAATTTAGTTTAATGACAAATCATGAAGGGCAAAAAACAAAGTGTTGGCAATATGTCTAAAATATTTTTTAAATTATTGCCGGGCTAGAGGAGGGTGGTCAATGTGGAGGGATCTTGCTAAGCGATTCAATCAATTTGTTTATCTCTACAATAAAAAAAAGTTAATGTATTATATTGCTAACATTATAATCTAATTCAACTATAATATAGTCAGTATGTTTATCTCTACAATTATTATGACTTCTTTGTTACACATTTAGTTATTTATAATTTCTCAGTTCAATTCATAATATTCAGTATAAAAGATTTTTTTAGGGAGGAGAGGGTATGGTCAATTTTTAGAGATCACGCTAAGCGATTCAATCAATATTATATTTATCACTATAATGAAAAATAATTATATTATATTCCTAACATCATTCTACGAGTAAACTATAATACAACCGATGTATTTATCTCTACAATTATTTTGGCTTCTTGTTACACATTATGTCATTTGTAATTTCTCATCAGCTCAATTCATAATATCCTCTCTATGGCATCTATCTAAGTCACTTCGTACTTATAATAAATAGTTGCCATAATTAGAAGTGTATTTAAATCATTTTACTTTATTTTTTTAATTTCAATTTGTCAGACTAATAATAGATTTATTATTATCATTATTCTTTTATTATTATTTTGAAAAGTAGCATGTAAAGCTGTTAGAAAGGGATAATAAATACTGTAATATTTAATATGATGTGTATTCATCTCGCGCTTGGTGTGATAAATCACTCAACGAAAATTTTTTTCGAGTAAGGCAAGTAAAAAATAAGGCCTAAGCTCGCAAAGATACATCTTAAACTCCTCTACCTATAACATAGTATGTTAATTAAGCCCAACTAGCTGTAGACAGAGAAAGTAATTCTAGTTGGCCACTACGTTAAAGATGTGCTTTTCCTGGTCGACCAACATTAAACCTATCACCTGTGAACAACCCCAAGTTTTGTAATTACCTGTATGTTAAAAACATAGTTTTTGAAATATAAAATAATGTCAAATACATAATTTTTAAAATACAAATTGATAAAAAAATAATAATAAAATATAAAATAAATAAATATTTAATATTTATTTGAAAATAAAATTTAATATTGAATTATTGCTTGTTTGATGGAATTATTATTTGGGGAATGAAATTTAACAAAAAAAAAATAATAAATAAATGAGAGATTACGACGTTCACAGGGGCGTGCGAAACAATCTTCCCGCCAAGGTAACGGTGTAAGACTCGTGAGAAAAAAAATTTAGATGATTGAAATATAGATTGGAATTATTGAAAATAAAATAAAATAAAATAAATAAAAATAAACATAATCCAGAAAAAATTGGATTTCGGTTGAGTTGAGCAACCTAAATGGAAAATAAAATATGGAAATTTGAAGAAGGAACTAGAAAAATTTGATTTTGGCGGTGACGATGGATGAATAATCTGGATTTTGGGATGTTGAGAAGAAGAAACGAACAAGAAAGAGGAAGAGCAATTTGAAAATCTGAAGAAGAAGAACCGAACAAGAAAGAGGAAGAACAATCTGAAAATCTGAAGTTGGTGACTCAAATTCTGGGTTTGGGTGTGTTTCGTTCGGTGTCACAAAAAAATAGTAAATTGAAAATTTGAGATCTGATTTTTGGGTGAATTTCTGGTTCGTAAATTGTTAAAATAGAGGAAACACAATTTGAATTTTGTGGTTCGAAATTCTAGGCTAAGCGTTTTTGTAACAGAAGAAAAAGAAACCAAAAATCTGATTTTTGTTTTTGGTTTGTGCGTTCAGCAAAAATAGAAGAAGCAAATGGCTGAAAATTCTTTTAGTTTCTAGTTTGCGGTTGTTAAAACAGAGGAGATGATGTTCTAATTTTCTGGTTTAAATTTATGGGTTGAGGTTCGATTTTATATCTTTCTGGTTTGAGTAAATGAAGAACGAAGATGGGATTTGAGTTGTTGGACGCAGTGCCGGCCCAATAATATCCGGGGCCTAGGGCAAAATAATAATTAGGAGCCTAAAAATAAGGGTTAAATTAATTTATAATTTTTTTAATTATATATATACATAGGCGTCTGAAAATAAGGTGCCCCAAGGGCGACGGGGGCCTAGGGCCGTCGCCCTTTGGGCCCTACCTCGGGGCCGGCCCTGGTTGGACGTGATTGAAGTGTGTTGGGTTGCTGAACGTGTTTGAGTTGCTGGACATGAAATGGTGCTTGTTGAACGTGAATTGAATTGCTGGTGTGTGGTTTGATTTTAAAATTTCTTGGTTTGAATAGATGAAGAACGAAGAAGGGGATTGATTGACTTGAGCTTGTTGGGCGTGATTAGGTTGGTGAACGTGTTTGATGTTGCTGGACAATAATTTGGACATTGATTTGAGCTGCTAAACCGTGAAGAACGAGACTAGATTTCTCAGCCACTTGGGACGGATCGGAAGAGGAAAAAAAATAGCAGAAATTTTTTTTTTCTTTGATTGTTGTTGTAGTTGAAATTCTTGGCCGTGAAGAGGGAAAATAGGGAAGAAGAACAACAACGTGCTAGTTTTGATTCTGTGTGTTGTTGGGCGTGAAACAAGTTGCAATTGTGGATGCGATCCAAAAATTTTAAGGCACGAAGCTACTAAACATCGATGTCCTAGCTCGCCTAATAAGGAACAAGTGAAGAATTTTAGAAAAGGTGAATATCATTTTGGACAAATTTTGAACGAAGACTCAAATTAGAAAAGGTATGAAAATTATTTTAGTTATTTATTTATTTATTTAATTTTTGTGATCTTGAACTGAAGTTAGTTTAGAATTAATTATTAAAAATATTTAACTTATTTTGAATGTTTAGAAAAATTCGAAAGGAAGTTCAATATTCTAGAAACCCAAATTAAAAGATTCTATTAATAGAATCCTAATTTAATTAGGAATGATTTTTATATAGTGGATGAGAAATAATATTAAAGGTTTAAAATTTAATTATTTTAGTTAGTTAAAAACATGAAAAATAAACCTTTGAAAGCTTTGAATCTATTATAAGAAAAGAATGAGATTTTAAACACTGAAACTAAACTTATAATATTTAAAAGTCTTATTTTGTTCGTAACTAATTTACTTACGATATGAATAGATTATTTAAATTGTGGAGATTCGGAGATCAAAGAAAATTTATTTTATTTAAATACGTGGATGTGATTATTAAAATAACTTTGATTAGTAAAAAATAATTAAATAAAAAGCCATAGAAATTATTACATATCTTTTTTGTTAAGAATTTATTTTATTTAAATTGGGAAAAGGGCATCAGAACTTAAAAATAATTATTATAATAATTTTTTCTTGTAGATTGATATTCTTAAAATGAACTTTAGTGACGAACAAAAACGAAGAGAATACAAAAATCTAGGTGGGTGGGATTTTCTCACTCATCCGTACTATATAGATTTTAAATTCAAAGCATTTTGATTTAATAGTTTTAGAATATTTAGAAATATATTAGTGAACTTGTTTGACTTGATTGAAGTGTTTTGATGAAAACATGATGAATTGTTATTTATTTCCTTGCATGCATTTATAGGAATTGCACTATAGTATTTTATCATTCACTCATTAAATCTATCATAATATTTGCATAAATTCAATTACTTGATTTGATATCGTTTGAGTTTTCGTTTGGTATGATTGACATTGCTTGCAAACTAAAATAAGACTAAAGGATTATTAAGAATTTATGTACCAGTGCGATTGATAAGCTCGAGGTGGATCAAGGTGACATCTCCTATATGTCACCAATTGAGATTGATGAGCCACAAGGCGAATCGTAGGTATTCCGAACCTTTAGCTGCTTGCGACTGCTAGAAATCTTTGGGAGTTAGTGAGACTGCAGGAAGTACTCTCTCTTAAATTGTGATATTGGGAACTGACTGATATTGATTTTAGATGGTAATTAGAACTTTCTATGATTAGATTAGATGACGAGGAATACCAAGAGTCATCTCAACACTCTTCCGGTCTTAGGTTACAACCAAAACCAAATGAATGTTTGAAATGCCTAATGTGTGAAAGTGTTTATAATGTTTTGAGTTTTGATTTGTATAATGCGTATGACGTGTAAGAATGATCCACTGGGCTTTCTAGCTCACTCCCATCTTTATTTTATAGATACTCACAGAAGTGTAACATAAATGATTAACACCCGTCTGTCTGAATAGAGTAGAAGTCTATGCATTTTGGAGTCTAGTTGAAGTCTATACATTTTGAAATTTGAACAGACTGAATACATATTTAAATTGTTTTGCTTTACATTCTACTTCTAAATATATATTTTTTATTATATGACTTGACTTATTTTAATATGATGTATTTAGTTAGTCGAATTTTGGAAAAATTTATTTAACTACGAGATTTAAATGTTCCGGTTTTGATTTCTATTTAATTTACTTTAATAGCCCAATGAATAATTCAGAAAATGATTTGGACTATTCACTAAATGAAAACATGTTTTGAAATTATCTTAAAGGAATTTGATTGAAGGATATGGTTTAACAACTTCAAAGCCCAAGTGAAAAAACCATGAATATGATACATTCGAAAGCTCAAACATCACAAGTAAACTATATTTTGAATCCAACTTTGATTATAAACTTTTATTCTTATAATGTTTATGTTATCTTTTGATTTGTTTATGTATTATGTAGTCACAACAGGGTAGCAAGCCAACTCAAGAAAAATTGCCTCCTGAGAATGTTAGATGCGAATTATTGAATTGGCATCCTGAAAATCAAAGAGATGAAAAAGTTGTAGCGGTAGAAAAGATTTCTTCTACAGGTCCTAAGGCTAAAGTTCATGGCCTCCCACTAGGCTTTGATTGTTGGAGAGTTTGGGTTATAAAGGTAGTGAATGAAGATGCTGATTTATATAGACCAACATCAGAAATTCATTACTTGGGTGATGTTATTGGAAGTACAATTGATTGGCCAAAGAAGTACATAAGACTATTGTAAATACTAATTACACTTTTTGATGGATCGTATATATGTATGTTTGATGGATTGTATATATGTTTCATGGATTGTATATATATATGTTTGATGGATTGTATATACTAAATAAGACATTTGAAATAATAGGACAAATGTTTAATAATGTTTATATTTATATTATGAATTTATAGATACAGGTAAATATATGCAATATATATTGTAGTGAAATATTTTTACAATTAAAGAAAATTGACACATACGACAACATTCAATTTTCGTTGTAAGATACATAATATAACAACATGCAGACAATTGTTGTTGAAATATTACAGCTTTCACAATGGGCATGTGCATGTTATTAAGTAATAGACATATAACAACAACCACCTGACCGTTGTTGAAAGGTTAAAAGTGTAGGGTTTTCCACAACATACGCCCATTGTTATAGCACGTCTACAACAACAGGCATTACGACCGTTGTTGAATAAGTGTAAAAAGATCAAAACATTTAACAATGTGCGACGTTATTGTAACCTCAGCTTTAGAACGATATACAACACATTACAACAACAAGCATGTGACCGTTGTTAAAGGTTAGGGTTTCCACAACGTGCGCCTGTTGTCATAACATCTCTATAGCAACAAGCACAGTGACTGTTGTCGAATATGTGTTAAAAGATTGAAACATTTAACAACGGGCGAACATTGTTGTAACCTAACTGTTAGACCGATACACAACGCTTTACAATAACAGGCTCGTGACCCTTGTTAAAAAGAGTCGACCTATTAACAACACCCTGATCGACAACATTGCCATGAATGTTGTCGTATGGGTATAACAATAAACATTGCACGTTGTTGTAGGTGCGATTTCTTGTAGTGGATAAAAGTTGATTTTAAAAGTTATCAAACTCTTTGCAATTTTTTGCGAAGCATATTTTTTGACATAAATTT
>JAJIYU010010464.1:0-16052 GCA_030144865.1 Tinospora cordifolia | reverse complement strand
TTATTTATTTATTTATATTATATATATTGATATATATTTATTTATTTATATTTATTATATATATATATATAGAGAGAGAGAGAGAGAGGAGGGCGCTGCAGGCTGCAGCGGCCCATTTTATTAAAAAAAAAAGTAAAAAAAATACTTCACCAAGTGCTCTGGCAGAACTGAGCGCTTGGTGAGTTTGGTGGGCATCAGACGCCCAGCAATGGGCATCTAATACGTTGCAGGTGCAATGAGCGCCTCATAGGCGCTCATTGCACCTGCATTAGAAATGCCCTTAGTCGTCCAATAATTTTTACCTATTTACATTGATTTCTTTACTATTAAAAAAATTAATGACTCTGAGTGACTTATTCTTTATTAAGTAATTGATTGCATTAATATTATATTATATTATATTTACATCATTAAATTTATAATATAGACATTTATAATATTTAATTATATTCATAATAATATACAAATTTAAAATCTATATATGTATATAGATGAAGGGTAAATGGGAGGGAAAAAAAAAATAAATGTGAAAAGGTTTGTTTAATAGGATGAATAAAAGGCTTCACTTTTAACTAAAGACAATCTGGGCCATCTACAATCTAATCAAGGATTCTCTCATACCGCATGTCATGGTAGCTAGAGATTCCATGATGGGTGATGCGCGTCAGATGAAATTATTTTTTGATATGATTGTTTTTCTTTCTTTTTTTTTTTTAAGAAAAAAAAAAGGAACGAAACTCAAGAATGGATGAATTGATTTCTAACATAAATTAAGGTGATAATAATTTTTTAATTGTATGTTTTGATTCGATGTTGGTGCACTTATGTTCAAAGTTGACTCATGCATTGCCACCTTCACCTCATGTCGTACAAAGTGAGCGACTGATGAGAGGACACTGGTGAGCCGACGAATTCACGGGTGCGCACGTGGCCTTCTCAGCGTTTCCTGCCCGAAAAAGCCTGAGATTGTACAATTTTGCTACGTAAGTGGGCAGCTTTCGCTAACAAAAGACAGCTTCTCCATTATTATTATTATTATTATTATTAAATATTCAGCAATATCCTGAACGTTTTATTCTGCTACATTTTGCCAAGTTAATTCTTGTTATTGTCTGCCGCGTTGTAACTAACAGGCTCACCCTTTTGATCTATACGTCGTCAATGGTTATTGATGTTTTTGCTACGCTATAAGCTTATAAAATTTTTATTTATTATAATAAACTTCGTAATAATTTATAATCTATTAGATTATTATTATTATATAAAACACAAAATTATATAAATTAATTATTTAAATTATTTGTAATATATACAATTTAAACTATTTATATTTAAAAAGATTATATATTATTATTTAACTTTCAAAATTATATTTTTATTTTAAATTAATTTATTTTTTAAATATTATTTTCATTTATAAAAAATATTATTTGAAAATTATTACTTAAAAAAAAATTAATCTGTTATTTCGTATAAATATAACTTTCATCTATTAAATAATTTTATTTTTCTATCAACAAATTTTTATACTTATTCTTTCTTCAGCATACTTTTTTACTTGCGATCTTTTACTTTCTAATTATTTATAAATATTTCATTATATTTTTGTTATACAATTAATCTATTATTTATAAACATCTCATTATTTACAAATATGAATATAGTTTTAAAATAATATTTTAAACATCATAAATTTTTTCAAAAAATTAGATAATATTTCTTTAAAATAAATAAAATTAATATTTTAAAAATAAATAAATAAAATATTATTTCAAATTTTTAAATAATTGCATATAATTTTTTTATTTAAGTGTAAGTAGTTTAAACTATATATATTATAAAAATATTTATATTTTATATATTATTTATTTTAAATAGTTTAAATAATAAAGTGATGTGATTACAAGCCTCGGACAATACACTATAACCAATAAACAAGATAGTTAATATATAAGAATTTAATGAGTTAATATTATGACAAATATATCAAACTCTTGAATAATATAACTATTAAAAATGCCTTCAAATTGCTTAGACTTTACTATTAACACTAATTTAGTGATATTAAAAAAATACAAGATTGACTACTATAGTTTCTCTTTTTTAATAAAACATCTACAATGATGGAAGAAATAAATATTACATGCCTTGAAGAATGGATATCCTCCTTTCATTTATTTATTTATATTTATTTTTGGCCTTTCAAGTCAATTTTATCTACGACTCAAAATTAGTCGTGATTAATGGCTACAAAATAAATTGAAGTTTCAAGAATATTTTGTGAAAGGTTTTATATACATATATTTACGAGGATGTTTTTAGAAAGTATATTAATGACATTTTCCAAATGTCGTTAGCAAAAATATTTATAATTTTTCAAATTATTTTAAATAAAAATCTCAAAAAAAAATTTGAAATATCATACATGAAGCTATTTAGGATGTTGTAAAAATGTTTTAAATAAAAATATTAAAAACATTTTTTTTAAATATTTTCTTGGACGTATCTAGCACGTTTTATGAATATCTTCTAAAAAGGCATTAAAAAAATTTTACAAAACGTATTCTATACATATATTGAGAATATTTTTTAAACATCTTCAATATGTTTTTCAAAGGTATTTATAAAACATTTTTAATACCTTTTATTACAGATGTTTTACAAACTTCTTAGATGCACATATTAAAGGCATTTGAAAAATGTTTATAATACTCAATTCGCTGATGTTTGCACAACGTCCTTATACAATGCTAGAAACATTTTGAAAACATTGCATTAAACATCTCACCGAAAAAAAAAAAAAATCGAAATCATTTGTAAAGACATTCTAAAATTGTTTACAAGAAGTTTTTGGCATGGTAATATATTGTGGTGATTATTCAATTGATCCATAGATAAAGGTAGAGAGCAATTAGAGTTTAACAATGACTTGTTTGGCCCGGAGTTCATTACTCATTTTTTGACTAGGTACTTTAAATGATATTCAATATTTTTTATAAGAAATGTTAACATAGTTTTTGTATATATATATATATATATATAATTGTAACAATCATCGTTAATAAATAAAATCACAAAGTACTAAAAGTCATATAATAATAATTGGAAGTGTTGCCCTTGACATGGCCAATAATTAATAAAGACGAAATGCCATTCGGCGGTAACGTGGGTGGGACATATGACTACGAATATAATTGTTTTGTGGTCGGCAACAAATGAATAGTATTTGCCCACACAAATTACTCACAACTAGCGCTAGCCAACGCACTGATCAGCCTTTGGTGGGAATGCTGGGTTTTGAATTGGCTGATGTACACATCTCATTAAAATAGATGTATAATTTTTATATTAGCAAAATATCTTTTAATTTAAAAAAAAATTATATATATATATATTAAGAAAAAGACAAAATTTATAAAAGATTATGAGGAATCAACAAATAGTGGATTTGAAGAATACAAAATTGATAAAATATTATGACAAATCAACAAATAGTGACTTGATGATTATTTGCAACAATTAGAAAAAGATGATTAAAAAAGTAAAAAATTAGTGATAATTTGTAGTTATTTAAAAAATGATTGATAAGATATAAAGTGATATAACAATATATGTGTTTAATTTATCTTAATGATATTTATAAATAATATTTTTTAAAATTATTTTATCTTATTATTTATTATTTTTATTTTATTTATTTTAAATAAATAAAAAGTTTGTAGTTTATTTTTTTAGTAATTCTTTTACATTTTTTTAGGTGTTTTCTTACATTAAAAGTTTGATCACGTCAATTCTATATATATATATATATATTTTTTTTTAATTTCTAATTTTATTCTTTAATTGTGTCAATCACTATCTTATACCCTAGCTATTTCGTACACTCCTCATTTTGGTCTCTTCCTGTTCAAAAAAATATCTCTGGCGCAAACAAACATTTAGTACGTACGGCACGGACTTTATATTTGTACGTGCAGCTTTTAATTTTGATTAAGAAATAGGAAAGTTCTTGGAAACTAACTACTCTAATTCTGCGTATTTGTAGTTCTTGGGTTATTGTCAGAATTCCGTTCATCGTTTTGGTTTCTTGGGGATTTCTATTTCTTTTAGATATATAAAGACACGAAGTTATAGCTATTTAAAATTATAAAAATTATATTTAAAACAACAAAATTATAATAATTATTTAAAATTATTTAAAACATGTTTTTTTTCTTCATTTTAACTTATTTCAAATCATTTAATTTAGATTTTCGAAATTGCACATACAAACAGTAAGACCTAAAGATATAAGCCAAAACAAAAAAAAAAAAAAGGAGTTAAACGAGAAAATGAAAAGAAGGTAGCTTACGTAATTAGCTGCTCCGTACCAATATAAAGTAGGTTGGGGATAGCCTACTGTACTGGTACCTACTTGTTCAGCGATACCCGTTTGTACAATCAGAATGAGACACCTGGATTTCAGGTCGGTCACCACCTACATGATGTGTTCCAAGTTCCAGCCCTAACTCCAATAGTACAAGTAGCTAAAAACATTGAGTTCATTGTTCTGTCCTGACCAAAACGGATATTTTCTTTCCTTTTCAAAGTTTTGAGGCTAATCTTTGTTTCAATATTCATTTGTAACTTAAACATTATTCGTTCAAAATTTAAAATAATTCATCTATAAATATGAAAATATCACACCTAAAAAAATATTTATACGATAGAGATAAGATAAACATTAGATTTTTTTTTTTACTTTAATATATACTCTTCTTGCACATTTTAATACATGGAAACAGCTTAGATAGATTGTTTATTACAATTACTAATACTTTAATATATGATCATGATATAAACCCTCTCCAAAAAAAATAAAAAATAAAAGGTAGAGTTCAATTAATGTGAAAACATGGCACCGTCTGAAAGTAGGTCAAGAAGACCCTAAAATAAGGACATTTCCACAATTTGTAAGACACCTCAGCATAATAATAAGAGAAGCCAACTTCCCTTAAACAGAAACATTTCAAACTATTCCGGTATTTGTAAGAGCATATTATTAATTATAAGTGTGTGGCCGGCTTTCTTTCAATGGGATTCTTCCAGTGGCTAGTCCGCAATTTGGAATGATTAATAGTAACTAGTTCTTCATATCTCAAAAAAATTGCATCAAAGATTCTCTTCACATCAAATAATTGTATACATAATTCTTTCTTATTTTCTATTGAATACTACCTACCATAAGATATATCATAAAGAATGTTTGTTTTTGTTTTTATCATATTTACACTGAGAAACCGCATCCTGTGACATGAGAGACAAATTATGAAAAGGAAATCAAGAAAGTAGGGAGGAGAATGAATTTGATACGGATGTCAATAAAATAATCTTGAGAGGAAATAAAATTGAATTTAAAGATGTCTCGAAGAATATGAAAATGCATTAAGTGACAATTAGTCTCTATATACTTTTTATATTAATAAAAAAAAATATCATTACAAGCAATCTGTATAGTCCTATTATTACATCCCTATACATATATATATATATATATATAAGTAATTATTGAATGATATAGCCTAGTCTAAATAAGTTATAAATATTAAGGGAAGAAAAAAAATGAAATAATAAAAATTAACCTAAACTAATGGAACGCCTCTGAAATAAACCACGAAAAATAAGTGTAAATAATCCCACAAAACTTTAAAATCTATCCGTAGCAAGTGATTGGTTGTAATAAATTTAAGCTTTAAGGAATTGAATATTTTAATTAAACTGTATATCACACATGCTTGTGTGATCTATACGCAGATACGTAATTTTCCAAACTCAACCCACGCCGACGCCCACAATATTCTGGGATTTGGTCTAATCTCCGAATGAATTCCGAATCCACCAGTCAAAATCATACAATGTGGTCGTATCTGTGATAAAATCTGGTGGTTCAGATCGCCCGTGACTGCTATGTGGCTACTTGTGGAATGGCATTTAATTGTTTTAGTTACAGGACATGAGTGATCCACGTCCCCTGCCTTTTCGTCAGCCCAACCGGACGAATGAGTACGGGACCACATCGTACGCTGGCGTAACTATTATTCAATTCGAAAAATAACTTTTTGATCTCATTTTTCGAAAGGGCATGTTATAATTTACCTTGCTACAAAAATAATACCATTATATCATACATACGTGTATTTATTATTTTTATTATACATCTAGAAATATTTGCATTACATACATTAAAAAGTGGGTATGTAGGTTGAGCTAAGTAAAAAAAAATTGATAGTAAAACAATAATAATATAAATTGAAGAGAGAGATAGAGAGAGAATTCACGTGCCGGCCTTCGTAGTTCGTAAGCTGGGGAATGGAATCCGTGGGTTTGAATCCTCTGCCAGTTCCAACCCTTTCATTGTAACCTTATATGCATAATTTTCAGCTTTTTCATGTTCTTCAGAAAGGACGAGTATTTGCCTTCTTTGAACTGAACTATATTTGTACGGCCACGTGTCCCTGGCTCTTCGCTTTTTGTAAAGTCTAGGTGACCCGACCCACACCATGCGTCCCGTACGTTATGGTAGAACCAAAATATCTTCGAATTACCGAATTAGGGAAGTGCCTTTGGTTAAGAAAGGAAATGAAAAAAGTTTACTTTTTTCAAAAAAAATAAATTACTTTTACAGTTTGATTGTAAAAAGGAGTGAACATTTTTTAATAAATTTGTAGTACACAGCATTTTTATTGCCATGATTTTCTTAGATTAAGTTATAATAAAATAGTTTTTCACTTAGTTTTTTTTTTTTTTTTTTTTTTTGTACAAAAGGTTTGTTTAGTTGATGAAAAAATATTTTTTTTAAAAAAAATTAGTAAAATCGATGAAATAATATTTTAAAAAATTTTCTTACAACCTTCTAGAAAGAACGATGCACGTGGCCTGGGTAATTATGGGTGTAGCTCCATGCATCGCTCGTCATGATTGATAGGAAGTGGTATTACACCATTCTCAAAAGAACCGTACGTAACAATCTTGAGTCATACGACTTCGTCTTCGAATCAAGACTCCCTCTTCTTTGACCAACGGGTCCTCGAAATAGTTGCATAGAGGTTTTTTTTTATTATTCATTCAATAATATTTTAACAAAATTTCTTAGACTTGTATACTTTTTTAATTAAAATTTGATAAGTGAGAAAATACTTCTTTTTATGAAAAACTTTGTGTGTAAAATTAAAAATATAATTATTTATTACTAACTTTAGTCAAATTTTCTCATATTCAAAATAGACTAGCCCGTCAGAAAAATTCTTCAAAAAATATTTTTTTAAAGACAATTTTCTTAAGAAGATAGAAATTAAAAAAAAAAAAAACCTCTTTAACTACCCAACACATTCTACAGTTAAATAATATAACTAAACAACGTGTCCATAACCAATTATGGAAGAAGTCTCACACTCAAGTAAACAATAATAAAAACAAATTATCAAGAGAGTTTTTTTTCAAAAAAACTTTTCTCATGAAAAATATTTTTATTTATCAAATGTACCATTAATATTTTATTTATCATTTCAAGATTGTAGTATTGCCTTTTAAAAATATTATCTGAATAATAAAATAAATATCACTTAAAAAAAGTTTTGACATACACGATGTTACAAAGAATTCATCATTTCAAAATAAAAATACGGGAACGTAAAGAAAGTTTGATAATTTGTTACAAAAAAACAAAAAGAGAGAGAGAGAGAGAGAGAGAGAAATCTCTCAAGGGTACATCTAACGTCATCATCATCAATGGTGTGCACTGGCACTTAACATCCCCCAAGTGTATCTAAATGAATAAAATTATTGCTAATTCAGTAAATGACAAAAAATTATATATATATATATAGAAAAATGTCAATTACAATTTCAACCCTAATAACATAAGCATTAACATTCAAAAAAACCAAAAATAATAATCAGATGAGGAATAATCCTTCATAATAGGTTTAAATTTGAAGGTAAATTTATAATTTCTTTCTAATTTATTATAATATATTTTTGAGCCAACTTTGCATACAAATTTTCACTAACAATTATAAGACTAATTACTGTTTAAATTATGATAGACTTATGAGTGAGTAAATTTTCTCAACGTGTCTTTTTTTAATTTTTGTATTCAAGTTTTGAATGTAAGACCTTTAATTAAAAAATATTGAGCCACATTTACTTAATCTAACTTATTAAATACCATAACTCATTAAATACCAACAAGATTTTTTAAATTTAGGATGAATATTCTTATCACAAGATAGAGAAGAACACAACACATCCTCAATTATTTCTCATTACTATCAAGAAAACCAACTATTAGAATAAATTTAAAAAAGTAATTAATATAAAAATTATGACGAACGACAAGTCCCGCTATAAATGGCCCAACATTTTTTGCACTATATATATTAAAAAAAATAATTGTGAATCATTAACGCAACACCAGACAAAATCCAAAAAAATATACATATTTTAAATGGAAACCATTTTTGATGGACAAAAATGATCAGAATGGAGGTGCGTATGGGCTAATAACTCGACTGAATGGGACCGAACCCTTCCGTGGCGACGAGGGCCCGAGAAGGAAGGTGCATGGAAGCTTCCTGAACATGGATACAAGTGTCATGTTCGACGTGGATAGTGGACCCACTGGCGTGGATGGCACAATAGCGTGACGCGTGGAAACGTTCTTCTTTCTTCTTCTTTCGTATCGTTTTTGGAACGATGTGAAATAATTGAATTTTGGGAGGTAGAGATACTAATATGACAGAGAAGGGTGGAATACCACCGTTATCCTATTTTCAGTTACAGACGAAACTTCCCGGAACCTTCTTCTTCTTCCTGTTAGTAGATAGAGATGAAGCATCGTTTCTCACTGCGGCTTGCAGGTGTTGGCAACCGAAAAAAGAGACCGAACTGCCGATAACCTCTATTTGTTTTTATATTTTGAATTTTATTTTATTTATTTACATTCCTATTTTTTAAATTGTTCTAATGATTGATTGCTTCATTTTAAAATATTTGGTCGTTGCAATTTTTTTTTAAATTTTTTCTTAAGTAATTTTTGAGATCTGTAACGGCCATTCCAAACTAACTGATTGGAATCACCTTGGATGAACTTCAATGGAAGCCTCTAGCTGATTGGCAAAGCGCGAACCTTCACGAACATGCTAGTGCTTCATCTACTCTTACATATCTAGATGAATATTATATGCTAAATAAAATAACATGATTATATATGTCGAGTACATTTGGATTTTTTTTTAATATAATCTTAAACATGCATGGTGATCACAAGGTGATAGCAAACGTAAAACTAGTAATGTCAATGTTAATTAACATGAATCTATTAAATTAATTTAGATTATTTGGTTGGAAAAAAATTTTGATTTTCTAAAGTATTTTATTTATATATTGGTTATTAAAAATAATGAGAAAAAGTTTTGAAAATTTTTAATCATATTTATCAAAATTTTTTCATATTAATTTAAAAAATAATTATTTATAACTAACTTTTGTTAAATTTTTTTTTTATGTAATCAAACAATTGTAAGAATTTTTTTTAATGACAAATTTAAAGTACTTCAAAAAATGTGAAAAGCAGCCGAGGTTATGCAAAAACTTGGACCTTTGAAGAAAAATTGACAGTTGATAGTTTGACTTGCAGGTGGTCAAGGAGATTTTCTTGTATAATTTCAATTTGTAATTACTAGGATCGACAAAAAATTTTAAAAACTTATTTTTAGAGTATGTTTTATATAATTATAACTGCATGCCAAACAAGTCTTACAAAGAAAATAGATGTTGTTTTTAAAAACAATGAAACATCATTTTCTGCGAGCATGAAGTCCCACTTGCCCTTCTCTCCAAACAAAATAAAAAAGGGTGATTAGCAAACATGAAAAGTTTTACCTGATTCAGTTTCAGGCCAAAAAATTTACTGTCAAGTTTCAAATTTGTGTGTGTCAAATGTGTATCTCTTGCCGTTTTCATTTTCTTCGTATTTGGAAATAGAAAGTTTCTGTAAACCAAAACGTTGTTTGAAGTTATTAAGAACCTTTTTTTCAAAAAAGAAAAAAAAAATCTATGTTGAATTATAACATTTGTGAATATTTTTGGTATGAATTAAAATTGAATATATATTAATAAAAACATTCAAAATGAACTTTAATATTCTTGTCAATACCCTATGATACACACACACTAGTTTTAGTTGTATAGAAAACATTTTAAACTCCATTATTACAAGAATTTTATTTTATTTTTTGATATGCTTACATTTGATCATATAATGTCAGCAATAGAATTAGAGAAAAGCTAAGACACTCAAATGAAATGGGATGTTTACAAACGTTTTTTTTTTCCATCCAATTCATGTTTAGCCTTGTAATTACCAAATTTCTAATTTTAATGTTTTTTTCTTCTTTTTTACATCTTCTATGCTATAAATTATTATTAGATAATGTTAAAATAATTGTTCTAATGGAGTTTTATATAACTATAACGCATACAATTTAATAATAATTATTATTATTAAATATTAGAATTAATGATTCGTTTGACTCTCATTTAATGTAATTACATTAACCCACAAAAAATTTTATGAAAATATTTCAAATAAAAACACAATTGAAAAAAAAAAGTCATTGGTTGGTAGCTTATTGATCCTAAATTATTTCTCGGTTAAAACTCTTCTACAAAACTTAGATTTTAGCTGGTGATGAGAAGTTGGAACATAACTCAAAAAAAAAAAAAAAAATAGTATATATTTTTCTCTTATAATGAAAAAATGATTTTTAATCTTTAACCACTTTTGAGAAAATGATATTTTCTCACCAAAAAAAAATGAAGACAAAAATTATTTTCAAATTTAATGAATACGAAAATTACATTATAGTTAAAAAAAAAAAACTTAAATCCAAATCAGAAGAAAATGAAAGAGATCCAAAACGGATATCCAAGATTAATTCAAATTAAAGCAAACAAATGCACCACACGCTTTTATTACTTCAAATTAATGGGAAATATAATCTGAAACAGTATCTAAATTAGAGGATGTTTCCTTCTTTGATTTTGATTTTTTATTTTTTATTTTGACGGTGTGGCAATGTCCAGTTTTATAACACAATCAAATTTAAAATAAACGTAAGATGTTTATTGTCACACCAATTTGGGCATAGATCTACAAACATATCTTAGGTTGATTTAGTAATTTTTATTTAATATTTATTTCAAATAATTTCATTTATTAAATTCGAAAGAGACTAGAGCAAACAACCTTACTACTGCATCACTAAAATCTAATAAAACTCTCCTTCATTTTTTTTCCTCTTTCTTTTATTTTTAATATTTTTTTAATATAACGAATGAGTGGTCGTAAATGCTTCAAAATATATACATATAAATAAATACAATAAAAAATAAAAAAGAAAGAGAGAGCGAGAGAGAGAGAGAGAGAGAGAGAGAGAGAGAGAGAGAGAAGAGGGTGGGCGGTAATTAATCTCTCAAAAATCTGTCATTTAATGTGAAAAAAATTTACTTCCTCTTTTGTATATATACATTAAGCGACAAAATTTACTGCTACATAGGAAGCTTCCTGGAACCTGCGCACAGCTTCAAGCGATGCAAACAAAGCTCTTCTATATATACTTGGTGATCATCTACCTTTCTCTCAGCCAAGAACAACAGTTCTGTGTCTGAGCAAATATAATTCTAAATTTTTCAAAACGGGTGACCGTAGATTTTTGATAAGGGAATATTGAGATATGGCATCCCAGGAGCATTTGCTAGAGACTGGTTCTGGGGCCTTCAAGGGTCTGAGCAAGGAGATTCGTCAGCATCATCACCATGGAAGAACTGCTCATAACATGTCATCTTCTTCTCTGCGGAAGAAATCTGATCTCTCTCTCGTTTCCAAAGTTAAAATCAGCTTTCTCAGGAAGTTCTTGACTAATCTTCAAGAAGTCATCTTAGGAACTAAGCTCTCCATTTTCTTCGTAGCTGTTCCTCTTGCCATTGTCGCCTACTATCGTGGTTTTGGAAGAGTAAGTTCAGTACTTCTACGCTACTTCATGAAATCATTAATGGGTTATATTTGTTCATTTTCCTTGACGGTTGAACTATTGCATATGAATTTTTTTCCCCATATTTATTTATTTATTGTTGGTTTGATCCATGCAGCCATGGGTGTTTGCTGCGAGCTTAATAGGTCTTACCCCACTTGCTGAAAGAGTCAGCTTCCTTACTGAGTGAGTACTGTTGAGGAAAATATCAATCAATTGATTGGTACATTTATATTTTTATGCACTAAGAATAAATGATTACATATTTTGAGACGATATGTCAAATTATACGGTAACATCATAAAAAAAAATAAAAGTGAAGCAGTTAATTAAGCCTTGTGCTTTGAATTAAAAGTAAATTATGTAATAGTATGTGATTTAAGATAATTCTTTTTAATTATATGGAATATTTAATAAATGAAATAAATAAATAAACATGATTAAAAATAATTGGAGCAAAAGGGCTCAAGACAATATAATTTTTGGAGATTGCTTGACCTCAATGATATACCATTAATGTAAAGCAAAAATAAATATATAACATTTTTTTTCTTTAACTTACTAATTTTGTTTTTTTTTCTTTTTTGTTTGAAAAAAAAATATTTGCAGGCAAATTGCATATTATACTGGTCCAACAGGTAGACATTCTCACCGAACTTTTAGAGTTACAATTAAATGCTTGTTCACCTTATTAATATAATCTGATCACTGCATTTGATTCATATCAACTTTTGCAGTTGGTGGTCTTCTCAATGCAACATGTGGCAATGCAACTGAGCTGATTATAGCAATCTTTGCTTTATATGAAAGAAAAATAGATGTTGTCAAGTACTCTCTTCTGGGCTCTATTCTATCAAACCTTCTTCTTGTTCTTGGCACCTCTCTCTTCTGTGGAGGCCTTGCAAACCTCAGAAAGGAACAAAAATATGACAGGGTAAGCCGCCCATTACGTCTTGTATTTTCTACGATAACTTAATTAAGACTAATAATTTAATCTTATTCGAAGCCCTTTTTTGTTTTAATGATACACTGTTCTTTCTTTAACAGAGGCAATCAGATGTGAACTCACAGCTACTGTTGCTAGCATTTTTGTGCCATTTGCTGCCCTTGTTGTTCAGATATGCTGGTGCTTCTAGCCCTCTTGCTACTTCAGCACCAGTTCTTCAATTATCCAGAGTTAGCAGCGTTGTTATGCTGATTTGCTACATTGCCCTTCTGTTCTTCCAATTGAAGACTCATCGCCAGCTTTTCGAACAAGAGGTGATGAATCAACAATGATCACCAATAGTACTAATTAAGTTCTTTACTGTGATTAATTTTGTACCATGCCAGATACCAACATACTAAGTCTCTTGTTACATTTTTAGAATATAAATGGGGTGACCTTTAATTAAATTTTAATAAAATTGATCATCATCGTCAGGAAGATGAAGACAGCGACGACGTCTCTTCCGAGGAAGAGCCTGTTATTGGATTCGCCAGTGCATGCATTTGGTTGGTTGGAATGACAGCCGTCATCGCTTGGCTATCGGAGTTTGTTGTTGGTACAATTGAGGTAATTAAAATTTTAACCCATTAATAGACGTTTATTTATGTTGAAATTGCAGCTTGTTCCGTTGTGAATAATTATTAACTTTTCTTTGATTAATCAGTCCGCTTCAGACTCTTGGGGCCTATCAGTGAGCTTCTTGAGTATAATCTTGCTGCCCATTGTTGGAAATGCTGCTGAGCATGCTGGAGCTATCATCTTTGCTTTCAAGAACAAATTGGTATGTTCTTTCAACTACCATTATAGTATTGATGGTGCTTGGATTTTTATTTTTTTTAACCTTTTTTTTTTTTATTTTTTCTAAATTAAGTGACAGTTTTTGCAGTTAATCCTTTGAATTATACTAACTCAAACATGATACATGTTCTGGGTATGTGCAGGATATATCTCTTGGTGTTGCTTTGGGCTCTGCAACTCAAATTTCCATGTTTGTGGTGAGAATTATGAATTGAATACATGTATCAGCTTCCACATTTATAAATCCTTCCTTCTCATTCTTTGTTCTGGTCTTTACTCTTCAATAATATAATTAAAATGTGCTTCAATTTTTATTTTTATTTTTTTGTGTTGTTCTCAGGTTCCCTTGACCATAGTTGTGGCATGGATAATGGGAATTGAAATGGATCTCAATTTCAACACGCTCGAGACGGCCTCTCTCGGATTATCCATACTGCTCACAACCTTTACTTTGCAGGTATATATATGTGTGTGTGTGTGTTATATAACTCACATTCATTTATAAATTCAGACACGTGTTCTTCTTTGTTTCATAACCTCCCTATCATGAAAATATATCTCAAGAACTCCACAATTGCAGGATGGGAGCTCTCACTATATGAAAGGCTTTGTTCTTCTTCTCAGCTACATTGTCATCTCTGCTTGCTTCTTCGTTCTGAAAGCTCCACTCACAGCCCCACTCGGTAAGACCTGAAAGGCGAAAAGTTAGACCTTATTGAAGAAGTAGATACAATTCAACAAACACATCATTGAACTGATTTTTTTTTTTTTTTTGGTTTATTTCTGATTATGGGTACAGAACCAACAAACATCATCAATATGGGAGCTAACTAAGAAGTTAGCGATGAGGGGAATTGGATTTCCCTTAGCTAGAGCTGGAGATAGTTCCTGCAACTAAATATTTGCATAAGCTTCATTAATGTCGATCCTTTTATCAAGCCGGCATCAAACTAGAGCAAAGATCAGAAGTCACTTGCGGCAAAGATCAATACATGTTTGTCATCCATGGAGGGTTGTGTAGTGAATCGTTTGGACCAAAACGTGCTCTTGAAATGAAGTTGACGAGATGGAAGCAACAAAGTTGGTAAATAATTGCATGCCATGGAAGAAACTTGCATCAGGGAGAATTAGAACACATCCACAATTGAGATGGTCATGGAAATATGTTTCTTTGTTGTTATTACGCTGTATTTGTTCTTTTTTTTTTTTAATTAATTGGTTCAGTTTTTTGGTTTAAAGTCATGGTAATAAATGATAATGTTGGTCTTTCCAAAAATTTAATTTTTTAAAATTTCTTATTAAAAATATATTACTTTAAACAAAAAAAGCTAAAATAATTTTTTTTTAATTCTAGATTATATACTGATTTTTGAATTGCAAATGAAAGGCAACTTAATTGAACCAAATAAAATCATTTGTACTTATTGGAAAAGTGAACAATTATTGTAAGAAAAATTAAATTTATTATAAAACTTGATCCATATGTCATAATCAGCAACTTCAATTATCGTTCATAAAAAACAATCTAACTTGGATCAGTTATAGATATAAGGTGAGTTCCCGTCCCTTTTAACTATGATGCCTTATAAAATGTATCTTTTGCAAAGGCTACTTATCACAAAATAGAAAGCATCACTGCAAGACAATTCACCTTTTTTGGCAGTAGTCACAAGAGTTTTTCCGCAGCTATCATGTGGCAACTTATATGTGCCAGGAAAATTTTTTGCCTTTTAGGTTTTTTACGATGTGTCCCGAGTCAGTTTATGCACACTTTAACTATTTATTGTTTAAGATTTAGTCATAGTTTAAGCTTTTTACTTCTCTCAAGAGTGTATTTTGTGAGGGTTGAACATGAATCTTTTCGCAAGCTTAGTCTACACTACCAATTGAACCACGACCTAAGACGTCGCTACAATAAGTATTAATGATAACTTCCCCCTCCAAAAAAAAAAAGTTAACAGCTCATCCTCAATCATGAAGAGCACTATTTGACATATCATGAACTACCACAAAAGACATACTTGTGAGGGAGGTAGCTGCTCACAATTTTTTTTTTAAAAAGAAAAAAGAAAAAAAAAGGTTTCTGTTATAAATAATTTTATTGAATGCCTTTGTAACCACTCACCATTTAATATTCTCTAACCCCTAAATTGTAATAGCCATTTAATATTATGTAACCTATGGATATTTATATC
>JAJIYU010010463.1:0-16114 GCA_030144865.1 Tinospora cordifolia | reverse complement strand
AGTCCAAGTCCCAGCACCAGTACCTCAGGAACGTCAAAGGAATCCAGAGGACCTGGAAGATGAAAGACAAAAGAAGATGTTGCTAGATTTGCAAAAGCTCCACCCTCCCTCATTTGATGGAACTACTGACTGCATCTCTACTGATCACTGGTACCAAGAGATGGAGTTACTAAATGTGCTGAAGGTAACGGGTTCACGACGAGTAGCACTAGCCACACACCATTTCAAAGGACCAGCCCGTGGATGGTGGAGAATGATGAAGATGGATCCCAACACTGACATTGTGACCATGACCTGGGAAGAGTTCAGAGAAAAATTTTATGACAAATTCTTTCCGGAGGCAACTCTTAAAAAGTTGCAAGAAGACTTCGTGAGACTCAATCAGAGGGATCTCACAGTAACAGAATATGAGAGGAAATTTACTGAGCTAGCCAAATTCTCTCAAGAGCTAATCCAGGGAGAAAGAATGAAAGCCAACATATTTGCACAGGGTCTCAAGATCGAGATTTGAAAGGTTATCATGACATTGGGCCTCCAAACCCACAAGGAAGTTGTTGAACGGGCCCTAATTTTGGAATAAGAGCTCAACCTGGAACAAAGGTTGAGAGGAAAAAAATAAGCGGAACGACAATGGAAAAGACCAACAAGGGACCGAAAAGAAAATCAAAAGTGGTAAGGCTCCACAGAAACAGGGCAGAACAAAGACGAGTCAAAAAGAAGCTAAGAAGTTGGGATTATGTTTCGTATGCAGGCTGAAGGGTCATTTGGCAAAAAATTGCCCAACTGCATCAGCTCAGGCCTCCCAGTAGCAACAATAGAATACTCAGAGGGGAAGTCAGAATGGGCAACCTCAAGCCAGACAGAATCAGAATGCCAATCAAGGGCAAAACGAGAGACGTGGTCAGAACAGAATGCTCGTAGTTGAGACCCAGGAAGACCAGGCCACTGTAGTAAAAGGTACGTTCCTATTGTTTAACGTTGCTGTGAGACTGTTGTTTGACTCGGGTGCCTCAAAATCTTCTATCTCTAAAAAACTAGCTGATAGGTTACAACTTGTGACAAAAACAATGCCTGTGACTTTGAATGTGTCCACACCAATAAAGACCATTGTGACTTCAAAAAAGATTTGTAGTTGTGACCTTAGGTTTGGGGATAAACTTTTAACAGTCGACCTATGTACCCTACATTTCTATGGCTACGATGTAATCTTGGGGATGGATTGGTTAGATCAGTACCAGGCCCAGATAGATTGTCTTAAGAGACGAGTAACCATAACATTACCTTCTAGGGAGATCTTTAAAATCAATGGGGATATGCAGAAACTACCAAGGAGTCCAACCCTAGCCTTGCTGAATTGCTTGAAGCAGACGGATGAGTTCGAGGAACTCTCTAAAGAAGAACCTACTGACTTGAAAAATATTTATGACCTAGCTATAGTCAGTGAGTACGAGGATGTGTTTCCAAATGACTTACCTAGACTACCAACAGCAAGAGAGTTAGAGTTCAAGATTGAACTTTACCCTAGAACCAACCCTATAGCCATACCTCCTTATAGAATGGCGCCAGCAGAACTAATTGAGCTGAAAACTCAACTAGACGAGTCCAGGGAGAAAGGTTTCATTAGGCCGAGTAAATCACCCTGGGGAGCCCCAGTATTATTCATGAAAAAGAAGGATGGTTCCTTGCGACTGTGTGTCGACTATCGAAAGTTGAATCAAGTTACCGTAATGAATAAATATCCTTTACCAAGGATTGACGACCTATTTGATCAATTACGAGGAGCCACTCATTTCTCTAAAATTGATCTTAGGCCAGGATATCATCAACTTAGGATTTGAGAGTCTGACATCCACAAGACAACCTTTAAAACAAGATATGGACACTTCGAGTTCACCGTGATACCCTTTGGTTTGACTAATGCCCCGGCAACCTTCATGGATTTGATGAATTGAGTGTTCAGACAGTATCTTGACCAGTTTGTAGTGGTATTCATGGATGATATACTAATCTACTCTAAGTCAAAAGCTGAGCACCTAGAACACATGAGGATCGTGCTAAAAACCCTCAGAAGAAACCAGCTATATGCTAAATTCAGTAAGTGTGAGTTCTGGATGGAAACTATCAAGTTCCTTGGCCACAATATGTCATCAAAAGGCATCTATGTAGATCCGAAGAAGGTGGAAGCCATTATGAGCTGGAAGCAACCCAAGACAGTAACAGAAATCAAAAGTTTCTTGGGCTTGGCAGGCTATTACAGAAGGTTCATTAAGGACTTTTCCAAGTTAGCAGAACCTATGACTAAGTTGACCAGAAAAGGAGTTAAGTTCTAGTGGGATGAGAAATGTGAACAGTCATTCCAAGAACTAAAAACAAGATTGACTACGGCTCCTGTTCTAGTCACCCCAACTCCTGGTGTTACATACATGATCTATACTGATGCTTCGCTATTGGGCTTGGAGCAGTGTTGATGCAAGAAAAACAAGTAGTCGCTTATGCTTCAAGACAAATAAAGGTCCATGAGAGAAATTACCCTACTCACGACCTAGAGCTAGCGGCCATTGTGTTTGCCCTGAAGATTTGGAGACACTACCTTTATGGAGAGAAATTTGAGTTGTTTTTAGATCACAAGAGCTTGAAGTACATCTACACCCATAAGGAGTTGAACCTCAGGCAACGGAGATGGATGGAGTTCTTGAAAGACTATGATTTTCAACTACACTACCATCCAGGGAAGGCCAATGTAGTGGCTGATGCTTTGAATAGGAAGTTCAACAGACTAGAGGAAGAAAAAGGCCAGATGTGCCAGTTGATTGAAGATTTTAGGTTGGGTGTAAACCTTAACAAAAAAGAGGTTTATCTTTACAATATGTCTTGCCAACTGGACGTATTACAACAAATCAGGGATGAACAGAAGCAAGACAAGTGGCTTGCTCAACTAATTGAAGGAGTTACACAAGGAAAGCATATTGACTTTAGGATGGATGCTGAAAATATCCTAAAGCTCAGGGAAAGGATATGTGTACCTCAGTAGGGACAAAGCAAGCAAATCATACTTGATGAAGCTCATCAAACTAAGTATACCATGCACCCTGGTGGGGATAAGATGTACTCGAACCTCAAGAAAACCTACTAGTGGAGAGGAATGAAAAGGGACATAGATAAATACGTCTCTATGTGAAAGAAATCGTCAAACTTCATGGTGTACCCAAGACTATCTTGTCTGATAGAGATGTTTGCTTTACTTCACAGTTTTGGTAGAGTCTCCAAAAGGAGATAGTTACTAAGCTCACCATGAGTACAACCTTTCACCCTCAAACGGATGGTCAGTCTGCGAGAGTTATCTAGATTTTGGAAGATATGTTGAGGTCTTGTGTTTTAGATTTCAAGGGGAATTGGAGCAAATACTTACACTTGGTGGAGTTTGCCTATAACAACAATTATCAGGCAAGCATAAAAATGGCTCCATTCGAAGCTCTTTATGGAAGACCTTGCAAATCACTTACCTATTCGGCTGAACTTGAAGATCAAGTATTAATTGGGCCAGACATGGTGGAAGAAACAAGCAATCAAGTCAAGTTAATACAAAAGAGACTAACTACTGCACAGAGCCGTCAAAAGAGCTACGCAGACAAAAGGAGAAGACCATTAGAGTTCCAAGTTGGGGACAAAGTATTTCTGAGGATCAGTCTTTAGAAGGGTAACAAAAGGTTTGGATTCAAAGGGAAGTTATCTCTAAGGTTTGTGAGACCTTTTGAAATACTTAGAAGAATCAGGAATGTGCTTATGAGTTGGACCTACCAAACCGGATGACTTCAGCACCATAATGTATTACATGTATCCATGTTGAGGAAATACGAACCTGGCCCCTCTCACATTATTCGCTGGGAGGAGGTGAATGTTCAAGATGATGCTACCTACGAGGAAACAATGGTCAAAATCCTTGACCACAAGGCACATAATCTAAGAACAAAGGATATCCCATTAGTGAAGGTGTTGTGGAAACATCACGGGGCAGAAGAAGCCACGTGGGAACTCAAAAGCGAGATGAAGACCAAGTACCAGCATCTATTCACAAGGAATACCTAAATATGTACAAATTTCAAGGACGAAATTTTTTTAAGGAGGGTAGGTTGTAACATCTCAAAAAAAATTTATATGAAAATTGAATTTTTACTTAGAAAATTATATAGAATTGACGAATGAAAATTTTGGCAAGTCCTAGTTACCCAAGTGAGGAATAAAAATCAATTTAGTAGATTTTTGGAAGAAAAAATATGATTATAATGCATAAAATGGGATATCATAACCAAAAATACAAGGATATGTGC
The DNA here is from genome assembly GCA_030144865.1 of Tinospora cordifolia. Lineage (NCBI taxonomy): Eukaryota > Viridiplantae > Streptophyta > Magnoliopsida > Ranunculales > Menispermaceae > Tinospora > Tinospora cordifolia. The sequence continues at coordinate 11,786 of JAJIYU010010463.1, read as the reverse complement.
AATTTTTTATGAAAACAAGATTAGAAAGTCAATTGGGATCGAGATTTGGAAAAAAAATTCGAAAAAAAAGCAAGAAATTCGATTGAAAAATAAAAAATAAACTCAAAATATTGCAAACCGTAGATCTATAATCTGATCACACGATCCGGCGGCCAAGATCAGATCCGCACGTACGCACGAGCGCACCGAATCATCAAGATCAAACAGTCAGAGATTTTCACACGTAACTCGAGGATGATCTTGTGGACAGAAGAGAGTTTGTTGATCGCAAAATCAGATCCACACACCATGATCAAGGATCATCTAATGGTCGAGATCGAAGCCGCGCTGAGAAATCACGAACAATGCTGCGCTCAAGGATCATCGGAAGGTTCAAATCAAAGTCGCATTGATTAGATCGCGAATAGTGATGCGTTCGAGGATCATCTAACGATCCAGATCGAAGCCTTTTTAATTAGATTGCGATCGTTGATGCGATCGAGGAAATCCAACGGCTGAGATCGAGACTCTGAATTTTGTTGATTGATTCGAGATCAATCCAACGGCTTCGATCGAACCCAAAAGCGTATCTCGAGGAAAATCCTAGGAACCAAATTGAATTCAAAATTTAAAATACGAAAATTACTAAAAATTTAAAGAAAAATTTGAAAAAAATCAGAAAAAAATAGTTTCTAATTTCAAAAAATATTTCTAAAAATCGAAAAATATCTAAAAAATATTCATTTTGCTCCAAAAATTAGAAAGTTCGAAATTAGGGAAAATTAGGGTATTTAATTCAAAGAAGAATACAAAACTTTCTAATTTTCTCTCTCTATAAAACCCCCTAGGCTCTCAATTTCATTCATTCCAAAAAATAAGAGTTGAATTCTCCTTTTGTTTTCTCTAAGCCTTCATCCGGGCACCTTTTCCTATCTTCCTTTCTTGTGTGTATGAGAAGTTTTTCTCTCGAATTTGAGGAATTAAGTTAGACGATCTTTATTGGCACTAGTACGCGGGGGGAATTGCTGCCAAAATCCTAGAAAAAAGCGTCACAAGGTGAAAGTGATTTCTAGAACATCCTTTTGTTCTTATTTGAATTCATGGCATGCTCATTGTTATGTTTTTATCATTGAATTCAAAGATTTTCAACTTTAGTTTTAAAATTTTAAATGTTTATTTCAGTATTTTCAGTTTTGATTCATGTTTGAACAATCATATCATCCATGCCATGTTAGTATCATGCTTAGGCTTTTAAATTAAACTATGATGCATGTTTTATAAATATTTCACGAATTAACTTTGTATATTCTGAATTTTAGTTTGATTTCATATTCTAAAATTTATTTTATGAGATCATGATATGAGAATTAATCAAAGACGATGGAGATAATAACCACGTACCCTCATAGTGGTCATGGAGACACTATGGATGTTCTTTTCATATGAATTAGGTCATATGGTTTTCAGACCTAAGTACTTGAGGGTCGTGTACCACTGGTGGGTCACCATGTGTAACAGGTTAATGCTGACACATGCCACTAACGGTTTGATGTTGAGTGGACCCTATTTACTTAGTTAAAAACATCAAGGGATTAAAGGCCCTTTTAGTCTTAGACTCGACTTAAACAAATTGTTGTTTGAAATGCCTAATGATTGCAAGTGTTTGAATTATGATTGTGTTATGAATTTGAATATGAAAGATGGTTGTTCGAAAAGGATCCACTGGGCTATGTGCTCACTCCTTCCTTTCTTATTTTTCAGGAACATGAAATCCATGTAGGAGTTGAATATAGAAAGTTTCTTATAAAGTGTCTACAGTATTATATTTTTTTTAGAATTTTTAGGGCATGTTGCCCAAAGTTTTTATACTTTTCTACTGAAAAGTATTTTGAAGACTTCCATTATACCAATTGGTTTGTTTTTTGAAGAGTTTAGCACTTTCAATTTCTATTATGAATAAAATAGTTTGAATTTTTTTATTTCTTTTAATTTTCCTTGATTTTATTGAAAATTGTATTCTTGAATTTTATACAAAAGCACGAGATATTGAAAAGAAAAGAATAAGTGTGTGTCACTTCTAATGTAGCACCGACCCGACCCGTCGTTTTCTTAAGTCCACTGTCAAGAGAACGGTGGAAATGTACACTGCTTAAAAGATATGGGGGTTGGGGTGTTACACTGATTTAGTATGCTATGAGTATGATATTCCACTAAAAAAGACTAATAAAGATCTTAACCACGTACTAGCGTAACAATGTATCAATGGGTATCACCATAAATATTCTAACCCAGCCCAACTTGCCAATTATTTAATTGACTGTTCTATGAGTTGGGTCTAGGAGTTTGGATTGACCCAACTTCCCTGATTGATGAACTAGAAGTCTGGACTGACCCCACTTCACAAATGAGATGTGTTTGAGTGTCTAAATTGACCTCACTCCCCCGATGTAGAAGACTAAGGAAGAGTCCTTGCAGTCTCAATGTTAACTGCTAAATAATCCATTGTTTAAATTACCTAATCCATGAAAATGTTTAGTATGTGTGATTTATTTGATTAAAATAATAATTTTAAATATTTGAGATGATCCACCGGACTTTTTGAGCTCACTTTTTTCTTTAAAATTTTTCAAGGAATTTGTTACTAGAACTTGGCCTGACTAATGAGAGTTTTGTCAATTTTTTTATACAAAATTTACTTTTCTAGTATCATATTTTTGTTTTAATTAGGCATGTTGGCCCTAGTTTTCTCTTATTAGTTTTAAAGTTGTTTTATTGATTGAATTTATAGGTGATTGAATCTCTCGAATTTTAATATTGACATACATTTTAAATTGTGAAATTTTATCTCGTTTGTTTTATTAAAAAGTTTCAAAGTGTTTGTTAGTAGAATTTAGAATCTATGTTAGTTATTGTGAATGAGAGATATTATTGAAATAGAGATGCAAAAAGAGGAAGTAATGTATTGTCTCTTGAGTGGCCTTGATGTTGTGATGTTTATGTTTCACATGTAATTTTATCAAGTTCTATTGTTATTGCTTTGAGGGAAAGGTGGTAGTTGTGCCCTACGGAATGGGCCACCGGAGGTGGGGTGTTACATTTACGGTCATATCATTAATTTTGACTATCTTTTAACTTAATTTCATTCATCATTGTTGAATCTTCTTAATAGCCCCTGTAAGGAATGTGTGGTTTAATGACACAACATGCATGTCCATTGTTTAACTTTGTGCTTGTGACTTAATGTATTTTTATTTCCTTTATTTGGTACCCAATGGCATTTTGATAATTTCACTTTTGTGCTATTGGGTGACCGACGGTCGGGGTTCTACAAAGGTAGTATCAGAGTTCAGTTAATAGCTAAACTAAGTGAGACATAGACTGTATGCCATAATTTCAATGGAAAAACCTTCCCAAAAAGTTATTCAGTTCATAGGTCTAAGAAAATACCTTCGAAAGAGACCTGGGTATTCTTAATGATGGTACAATGGATCATGAAAATAAAAAATCTTTAGGACATTGGTTAGAAATTGAAATTTTTGGAATAACAAAACACTTGTTTAGTCAAGACACGATATAGGAAGGATCTTATATTTTTGGTTTCTACGTGCTATGAGACGCGTAAGAATTTGAAGATACGAAGGAATCCTAGACTTAGATTGATAGACCATGTTTGGAGAATGACCAGTGACTATGGAAGATTTTACTACCTTATGCTTAGCTAATATGAGATAGTTGGGTATCGTGGTAACTCCCCCTTTTCAATTTGTGTCTTAATCTTGTATCTCATCTTAAACTCACAAAATTATTCAAAAAAGAATCATTTAAAATCATTTCCTTATAAATATATGTACATCTAAGAGTAAAAAACCTTTTTAAGTAGACATATTAGAAATATAGTTGATTTATTTGAAAATTTGTTTCTCATCTTTGACTACTTGTTCAAGCTAGTGGGACAACCTCTAGTTCGAGTGGCCAAAGTGAGTTTCCTTAAAAACCATGCTTTCCTAGAGCAGGATAACCTACCTCCCGTTCAATGTTTAGCTTTACTTGGAATAAGGCTTACCCACTATCAACTTAAACTTGTAATCTCTATCTTAGAATTGTTAAAACAATTTTCTTTAGATTCTAGGGTATTATTATTATCCGAGTTGTTTCTTTATCCTATTAGTTTATTAGTTTTAAAATTAGTTTTGACAAGTATTATTAGTATCATGAAAATTAATAACAGAAACATACTGCAATAATGATGTGCCCAAAAGTACCCCACATCAAGGTTCATTCATTGATAAAATGGCCTTTAATCATTATATTCATGCCCTTGTACATAATAGTATTTAAGTAACATCATAAGACACAAAAACCAAGAAAATAAGAATAGTAAGTTCTAGCCCAAGTCCATCATTTGGTATACTAGTTTCCTGCACTCGAAAAGTGGAAGGGAATGATCTCTACGAACCTAGTGGATCATTCTAATTCACAGACAATCTAACTAATATAGCAAGCACATCATACAATCAATCACTTCAAAACATTAGGTGATACAAACAGTAGATTATTTTCAGTCAGTCGCGGTAGGGTACCCAACCCTAGGATAATTCTAGGACCTCTTGCCAAGTGAATCTTGCAAGAACATTACTAGCATCCAAGGTATGCATTTGTATGTCCAACAGTCCGTAGACTCGGAAGATACACGATGCATGATCAAGTTTCTTAAGTATGATCACACACTCGTATCTTAATTGAGACATTAACGTGAGAACTACCATTGATTGTCCTTAGGCCAATCAACCCCTCCAAGTATGTTGTTATCTTGTTAAGAGGGATCTTGTATTTGGTTACTACATATTCATGCATATTAAATTATATTATTCTAAGAGATAGATCCTTCATACCCCCATGCATATGAGCATAATATGTAATATTCATTTAATCATATCTTTATCATGCTTGTATTCTATAATAGCATATTCTTATAGACTCAACTCATCTAGTAAATTTATGTGCATATCATTCCATGAGTGAACAACATTATCTATATGCTCCAAATTTATCATGTTCACACTAATTTGATTATAGCAAACAACATACATTCACTTCATGTTCTCATTATTCACATAATTCATGCAAATATAAGCATTTAATCATGTTCTCATTATTCAAAAATATATATTTTTGGGTAAAATACATGAACTTTGGGAAAAATGCATAAATATTTGAATTTCGGTATATTTGAAAATTTTAGAGAAAATGAGGGGCAAAGGAGGAATTATACGAAAAATTAAAAAAAGAAAATTTTGAATATTATATGAAATGTAAAGGCGTTGATCTAGTGCACCAGAGGCTACTTAGTTAAGCAACAATCGAATGCTAAAAAGAGCCCTAAATTTTTCTAAGTATGGAGGTTAGAGTGGTGAGACATGATTTTTAGAATGCTACCTAGATGTACACAAGTGTCTGCTTTTGGCTTGGTGCTAGCATGAGGTGGTAGTGAATGTTTCCATCTATACACCATTCTTTCACATGTCCAACGAAGTGCCACATGTCAAGAAACATCCCTACAAAGGTCATTATCTATGTAGGTTATATTAGCAGTAGTAGTAGATCATTGCCAAGTCGCATGTTGAGACAAGTTTCTAGAAGTCCACGTGTTACTTCATGGCTAACTGAGAGCATGAGGAGCCAGTACTCATTGCTAGCTTTCATCAAGTGTTCACATGTTAGAATATGGGACATATGTCACCCAAAAAGCATGCTAAAGTTGCCAATAAATAAGGGTCCCCACTCTTTGTTCTAACATCTATGTTTTGAACCAATTTTGGTTTCTCTTGAGAAAGCAAGATGAGTAGGTTTGGTGTAAGCTAGGTGGAGATTGAAAGTAAAAGTAAAGATAGGAGAAAGCCACTGAAAGCTTGAGGAACGAACATCACAAAGTTGGCTCATTGCAAAGATGATAAAAGTATAAACTCTAAAACTATTTCTCCAACAATTTTGGGGTTTGATTTTAATAATGGGTCAAAAACATAAGGAAAAAGTGATTAAAAATGTCCCAAAACCATGAACATACCATAATCTTATACTTTTAGGTTAATGAAGAAAAGTGAGCTTTTATGTCAAAATTCATGATTTCTCACACTTATGATCCTAAATATCATATAAATGCCCTAAAAAAATATCCAAAATACCAAGAAATATGATAATTTTGACCCAAGAAAATAGGGTGATAAAAATATAATGTAAATGATTATATGTGAAAATTCATTATTTTATACAATATTATGTGATTTCAGACCCTATGGGTCATAGATAAATACTGAGGGAACTAGAAAAAAAGGAGCATGTGATAATTTTAATCAAAGAAAGTAAGGTCTAATCATAGAATACTCGAGAAAATAAGCGAAGCACTGAGATTTTAATGATACTTCATCGGAGAATAGCTGAATTTGAGGAAATTCTTGAAATGTAATCTCTTTGAGAAATTTTTGGTATTTTCTTGATACGTTTTGTATTAAAATTACGTTGCATTGCATTATGATATATTTAATTGTATGAAATGATGGTTTCGAAATTGTTTTATTGAGAATCATTACATTACATGTGTAACAGTTCTTCGAGTTTGCGAGGCTTTGCAAAAACCCGTGAGTGGATATTGTGCTCCAAAATTTTGAGGATGTACTAGGTCTGCTGGCTTGCGTCCAAGACTTTTAAGGATGTCTCGGATCTATTTGAGCAAGATTATTGCACTCCATATTTTTAATGTTGCATTGGGTTTGTTGGTTTGTGTCCCACATTTGCAAGATGTTTCAGGTCTGTTGAGCATAATTGACAGCAATTGTGACATACATGATATTATAAACCTTTATGTATGATCCACGAGATATTTGCATGATTTTTAGTTTAATTGTGATATTGTACCATTATGACTATTGAACTAGCAATTATTATTTTGACATCTACATGAATACATCTTTTGGGCATACATTGTTAATGCAGGCAATTACTCATTGAATCATATTGAATTAAGCTCACTATTTACTCTATTTTTCAAGAATATAAAGTCTTGACAAAGGAAAAAAGGTTGCCCATAATTAGTTTGCTTAAAATTCCATTGTATTTCTCTTTTTATACTTCCGGTGTGTACTATAAGTCATTTTGTAGACTAACCTACCATGTTGGTACTCTAATGTCTAACCTACTATTGCAGTTTCAACAACACTTGTACTACCCCAATTGTTACATAAATTAATATTCTTTTTACTTTAGTTTGATTTCTAATGAAAAAACTTAACTATAACCCAACAAGTCACAAGTAACTAAGATTAGTCGAATTACAATGTCAGTTGAACTACCGTTGAAGTTGGCAAGGGTCGTGACAGGATCAATCTTTAATTATTTTTTTCCCTATTTTTAGAGGTTCTCTGAAAAGTTAATAAACATTCAGAAGTTTATTAAGTAAAATTTTATTTACAGCTAAAGATAAGTAGAGGATAAAATTAAAATTCCCAAATGCCACCTTACCTTACAAATACATTACAATGCATGTCGATATATATATCTTGAGACATTAAATAGTATTGTCATGAAATTATCGAAAGCCATTATACATTAATTTACAAACATTACATCTCCTAATAGACCAGCATCAAAACCACAAATATTTTACACGTTTCTCAAGACCAGTGAACAGAATTACTTTATTCTTTATAAAATATCAAGTTTAGATGTATTGACAAGCACACATCTCTTCATTTTCACTGACATAAGACGCATTACATACAATCAATAACCAATTAAAACTATTATGGCTATATCAATACTTATATTAGTCCATGGGCCGAAACAAACACAAAGAAATTAAAAAAAAAAAAAAAAGTGGTATTTGATATATATATATATATATAGTAGGAAAAAAAAAGGATATTTTCAGAGCTTATTGGCCCAAGAAAATCTAGCTTGTAAAATTATTCTGCAATCTTGGGATACTACTCGAATTATTATGTTAAAATTACTTGGTATCATCTCCCTACCCAGAGGGCCTTGGAATAGACTGACATCCAGTACAGAGTTGGAGAGCTTGTTTGAGACTCTCAGAAGGAGCTTCCACTGTCCATTTTTCATAGTACTCAGAAGGATGGAAAGTGCTGCAGCTTCCTGATGCCAGTAAGCACGGTTGAGCTCCACAAAGGAACATATCTCCTTCAGATCTTATGAAACCAGATGAAGCTTCTTCCTTGTCTGCTGCCTGCCACAGAAAAGCAACTAAGTTGACTCTCGCTTGCTTCTATATAACAAAAGTGGAGGGAGGAGGACAAGTTGTGTTTGTGAATCCAAAATTTGGATACTTGTAAATTGTCGTCAATACAAACAAAACAACAGAGACTTTCCATGTGCAGCTAGCTTTCCTACTTAAAATATACCAAAGTCTTGACAAAATGTTACATGCTGCACATATTAGAAGATCAAGGAAAGTATTTTTGTCTCACAGTATGGGGATAGCTAAAGGCCAAAACTATGTGGACAATACAATATTATTTCTAGTATGAGAGGAGCACATTAATATACAATACAGAGATCAGGACGAGTCATCATTGTAATCAGAGGAAATTGGGATATTCGATCAAAAGATTTTCTCCACAAACTAGACAGCACATCTTCTTCTGATGTTTTCAACCAGTCTTCTCTTCACATGATATCATATGAATGACTCAACAAAAAGCAGATCACAATAATCAGCAAAGTAGCCACTATTTATTAAGAGAAACAATTTTAACATCCTTCAAAGTTATATCCATTATTGGGAATTCAACAGAGAGATTCTATTGAGTAGCTTACTAGATTAAATAAAAGTGTTCTTTAAAAGTAGTATTCCTACAAAATTCTGCTGACCAAAGCCATTTCCTGATTACACTGAGTTGGGCTCCAAAACTACTTCCTTTGCTATGCTATATTAAGTTTAAATCTACTTTTATAACAAGTAGCAATATCATTTAAAATATCTTTCACCCACCATCCTATTTTAAATCTACCTCTGTTTCTATCATTACCACTACTACTACCTTAACTAATGCATTTAATGATCTACATTGTAACTTGCCCAAAACATCTTAAGTCGTTCTCTTTCATTCTATCTCCATGTTTCTAAAGATAATATGATACTGATGAGCAAAGGATCCATATCTGAGTCACATCTATACCTCTATACCAAGAAGAGCTCATTTCCTGACATTTACAGTCTTAAATGATCATTAACAATGCCACACAATAAAGAGTGTGAAAAGATACTCCAAAAAGATTGTTAAAGCAGGTGGCATTCATTGATTAAAACACCCACAGATCACCACGATTGTCTGCCTCAATCTAATGACTACAACTACTGACAATAGAAAAATCCTTTTAAGCTGTTTGTCTTCCAGAGTGATAGAAAAGACATCTTCCAGAAAAGCAGCACTTTTCAGAGTGATGGAAAGAGCCAAGGTGGTTCTTCATTTAGTTGATATCTACTGTGAATGGAACATGTATCAAGCTACAAATGGTTGTAGAGGAGTCTTAGCTTAATATTATTGATTGCTCCAACAGATTTACATGCTAAATGATGCTCGAAGCCAGGAATAAGGCTTATAATACAATGCAAGAATTACCATGTAACTAGTAGTTAGCATAGAAGACTGCAGAAAACAATCATAACATTCTGAGCTCCATAGGGTGTGGGGAGAAACAATGAAAACCTACCTTCTCTGAGAGATATTTGAAAGTGGTCTTCTTGTCTCCTGCTTCATATATATTACACTGCGAATATATCTGCCATATAGAAATTGAAATCAGTACAAATAAGCAAAACTCCAAACCAGGAAGAGATGCCTCAATCATAATTACTAGAGGTTAAATTCAAGATACCTGGGACTCTACACTAGCACAGACAGCATATATGCCCCAATTTCTGGTGTAATTATTATAAAGATGAACCTTTCCAAATCTAACACGTGGGTGCCTCTGTCGAGTCCCATCAAAAAAGCAATGGTGAATTGTTACCCGAATGCATCTATCATCAACATGACTGGGGTCTGCTCCAATGAGCATTGTTTTATCATGACTTGAAAAATAGCACCTGATGATTAAAGCAAAGAAAATTGATAAGAAACCAATGCTTTTTCACCTTCAATTAAGTCTTGCCTCTAAAAAGGAAACATCGCAAGCTCACCTAGACACAGTAATATCAGTGCTTTGTCGCGTTATATCAATTAGTCCATCATCATAATCACGTAGACTGCAACGGTCTATCCATATGTGCTTGGAGTTGGGTTTAATTTGAATGCCATCAACATCTGGCCCTCTGCCACCTTCAAACTCCAGGTTGCATATTATTACATGTTCACATTCCTTCAGCCGTAGACCCTTTCCTGTGAACTTTATCCGCTGACCCCTGCCATCAATTGTCTTATAGGATGAGATGTTTAGATACGATAATAGGTGAATTGTGCCAGAAACATCAAAGATAATCCATAGTGGCTCCTTTTTGCGGCATCCATCACGTAGTGACCCAGGTCCATCATCTGCAAAGAAACACAACCAGGAATCTTCACTAAGCAAAATGACCAAACCCAAAAACCTAGGATTATGGCATTTAATGAACATATGAACCAGAGATAAGACAGGCTCAATTTCAGGGTGGGTATCCAAATCCATAAAATATTGTGAACTAAACAGCAAAAATCAATAAATAGTATAGCATTCACAGAACACCAATGGTAGCTAAACCAAACGACAAAGCAAACACTTATGTGTTGTCAAGGTAATTGCCTAGGCGATTCTCTAGGAAAGCAATAGGGATTCAACAGGCTTTCTTTCTTTCTTTTTGAACTTTTCAAAATTAATATTGCACAAGCAACTAGAGATGTCTATCTTTAGATGATAAAACTATCATTAAAACTTTCCAATTCAAAGATATCATTTACAAATTCTGAACCGTTTTCAGATGAGAAAGGTAAGTTTTTAAGTTCCAAAACCTTTATAATGGTTGATGCTACCAAGAAAATATCAAGTCTACGGTAAGCAATTATTTTTATCACTTGTGTAATGCTTAAGAGCTAAGGAAGGTACTTGCCTAGATTTGCCTAAACGCAAAGAAGAAATTAAAGATCTGTAACTTCAATTAAAAGTGCAATTCACACATCAAATGGTCATGAAAATGAAAAGGGTACATAATATTTCACGCATTTAACAGTAATAATAATAAATAAATAAATAATAATAACTAAAAAACTATGCCTGATTTAATCATTTGGTACCTTTCTATTTACCATTCACAGAACCACATAGACAATTACAAAACCCTAGCCCTATTCCCGGAAAATGCAGATACGAAGAGAGAGAGAGAGAGAGAGAGAGAGAGAGAGAGAGAGAGAGAGAGAGCAAAGAAAGACCTGCCAAAGAGGTGACATGGTATATGGGTCCGTGAAGGCCTCCAATGGCGAATCGGCCGAAACCCTCCGCCCGAGCAGCCAATGCTCTCAAGCTGCAATCAACATCAGAATAAGGCAACGATGCCATCTTGTTCTTCGTTCCCTGATCGGAAGACGAAGCATTGTATTTAAACGGTCGGGGATTGGAGGTAGGAATAGCTAAACGCTCGTTCCACCCTTCCCTACCGTTACGTCGGTAAGATTCGCCCGTGTAACGCCCATGTGCCGCACCCATAAATGGAAATTATCAGTTGGAAAGAAACCTATGAAACTGCCACTTAAATTTTGTTGCTTTTAATGTCTCCTCAGCGTAACGCAACTGTTATAACGTAATTCTATCCCCTTTTTTTT
>JAJIYU010010462.1:0-16134 GCA_030144865.1 Tinospora cordifolia | reverse complement strand
TAATTTGGATTCTTAATGCTTTCTTTTTACTGGCCATGAAAGGAATGATTATAGAATGTTAATCTAACTCGGGAGAGAGGATTAATAATCTGAAAATCAAATTATAGACTTTGATCAATCAATTGACTGGGAGGTTGTTGATTGCCTAGGAGGTTGCATGTTATAATTGTGTTTAATGCATTAGACTAATTATTGTACGCCTCGGGAGAGGGTATTAGTGATTAGAATAATAGGTATTAAGGCACTTCGGGAGAAGGCTTTGATAACTAGTGCTAGAACCTACAAAACAAAGGAATGTGATTAATTGAAATAGGAATTGAAGATGATCACAAGAAAGTTTACTATCCTAGACAATTAATCTAAAGAGTTTTCAATAATTTACTTTTTAATTTTATATTTGACTATTTTCATGAGTTTAATTTTAATTCTCAATCAATCGAATTTGTAGCTTTAATAAAGTTTAAATCGATAGTAAATTGGGCTTTTAGATCGTTGATTTTTATACGTTCCCTGAGGACGATATCCGGTCTTACCGGTATTACTACTGCAATCCCGTACACTTGCGAGATTGTTAACAGTATAATTCTTACTAAGTTTTACCTATGGTGGGGAAATACCCAATTTTGGCGTACGGCTATAAAACACCCCTTATAGTCAAAACTAAACCCCTAGGATCGTAGTATAGGGCTTAAATAATATATTTGCAATTAGAATCAGAGAAAATTACTTACTTATGCATTGAATCTGGCAAAAAATCGGCTTTCCAATTTTTCTCCTCTTCTTTCTGTAGTTTGGTTTATTGAGCTTCTAGAAATGAAAAGAAAAAAGAAAGAAAGAAGACAAGCTTATTCACGCCCCATTTGAGCCTCTGCTAAAATTATTCACAAAATACCCCACTTTGATATAAGTATCATCAAAATACCACACTTTGATAAAAATATTTCATAAATACTTACTTTTTATATTACCAAAATAACCTACTTTGTTGAAAATATTCCTTAAATACCATATTCTTTATTTACAATTATAAACTTCTTCCACATATATTTATAAATATGTCCTACTACTATATTTTCTTTATTTTCAATCCATTTCCATTTTTTTCTACATTATGTTTTATAATTAATTTAATTTAGTTAATTTATACATGTAACATGTATTATTAATGTATGTGTATAATTACACATATATACTTGCTTAGTCCGTATAAATATATGTATTTGTACATAGTTATTTTCATTTATTTTCTTGATTCTTTTATATTTTAAAATTTCGTTTTCAACGTGTATACATTATAAAAATTTGGGTTATTACAATCTACTTCCCTTAAAAGAAATTTTTTCCTCGAAATTTAAATAAAAGTACATGACTGATGTGTTCCATCAAGCACTCCTGGTGAAGAGATTTGGGTATCTCCTCTGTATCTTACTGTCCAACTCTCAGGTCGCTTCCTTTAAGCCCTAATGCTTCTATAAGACCTTAACCAAAGAAATGTCCTTGGTCTTGAGACTCTACACCTTACGGTCAATGATTTGACAGCTAGCTGCTTGTAAGTTGCATCATCCTAAAGTACGATATCTTGCCACTGTATGACATGAGAAGGGTCTGGCTCATACTTCCGAAGCATCAAGACATGGAACATATTGTGGAATGAAGATAATTTGTTCAGTTGATCCAGTTCATATGCACATTCACCAGTCCGCCTGATGATCTCGAACGAACCAATGAATCTGGGCGCTAGCTTTCCTTTAGCTCCAAACCGTCTGATTCCCTTCTGTTGACTAATCTTCAAGAATACTCTGTCACCTAGTTGGAATTCTAAAGTTTTCCTTCTCCTGTCTGCATAGCTCTTTTGTCTACTCTGAGATGTAACTAGCCTCCTCTGAATCTTCTTAATCTGATTACTCCTATCTTCAATCATCTTGGGTCCAGTGAGTATATGGTCTTCAAAATTTGCCCAACATGATGGCGATTTGCAGGGTCTACCATAGAGCGCTTCATATGGAGCCATACCAATGTTCGCATGATAACTGTTATTGTAGGCAGACTCTGCTAAGTGCAAATACTCGTTCTTGTTGCCCTTGAAATCAAGAGCACATGCTCTAAGCATATCCTCAAGTATCTAAATAATCCTCTCTGATTGGCCATCAGTTTGTGGGTGGAATGTTGTACTCATGGTGATCCTATTGCCCAGTTCCTTCTATAAACTTTGCCAAAATTGAGATGTAAATCTGGCGTCTCTGTCTGATACTATGGTCTTAGGAACACCATGTAATCTAACAATCTCTTTGACATATAACTCACCCAGTTTACTCACTTAATCTGGAGATCGGATATGCAAGAAATATGCTACCTTTGTTAACTAATCCACTATGACCCATACAGTGTCTTGCCTTTTTTGATTCCTTGGAAGACCAGTAACAAAATTCATCGTGACATGATCCCACTTCCATTCTGGCACTGAAAGTGGTTGTAACAACCCCTAATGGTTTTCTGTGTTCAGTTTTTACTTGCTGACATGTCAAACACTTAGAGACATATTTGGCTATGTCTCTCTTCATCCCTCGTCACCAAAAGGTTTTCCTTAGATTCTGATACATCTTATCACCACCTAGATGTATTGTATACTTGGTTTGATGTGCCTCATCCAGTATGGTGTCCTTGATCTATCTAGTACTCGGTACACAGAGTCCATCCCCCAGTCTCAATACACCTTCTGAGTTTAATTTGAAGTTTGTACGCCTGCCCTATTTGATGCCCCCAATCAAATCTGTTATCCACTTATCATTATTCTGTTCATTTCTAATCTGGCGTAGAATATCTGGCTGGCATGACATTGTATACAAGCATGCTTGTTCCTTGTTAGTAGCTATACCCAAGTTATACTCATCAATTAGCTGATACATTCGTGCCACCTCTTTATCTTTCTTGCTGGACTTCCTGCTAAGTGCATCAGCTACAAATGTTAGCCTTACCTGGATGATAATGCAGCTGAAAATCATAATCGTTAAGGAATTCTAACCATCTCCTTTGAAGGAGATTCAGCTCCTTCTGGGTATAAATGTATGTGCAACTCTTATGATCTAAATACAGATCAAAACTCTCTCCATAGAGATAGTGCCTCCATATATTCAGAGCAAACACGATTGCTGCAAGCTCCAAATCATGTGTGGGGTAGTTATGTTCATGTGGCTTCAATTGTCATTATGCATAAGCTACTACCTGCCCCTCCCACATCAACACTGCGCCCAAACCATAGAGTGATGCATCTATACATACTGTGTATATCACTCCAAGAGTAAGAGTGATCAAGACCAGCGCTGTGGTCAACCTTTTCTTCAACTCTTGGAACAACCTTTCACACTTGTATTCCCAAATAAATTTCTCACCTTTCCTAGTCAACTTAGTCATTGACTCAGCTATTTTAGAGAACTCTTTTATAAACTGACAGTAGTATCTTGCCAATCCTAGAAAAATCCTGATCTCTAGGCCTGTGGTTGGTTGTTTCCAGTTAGCTATCGCTTCCACCTTTTCTGGGTCCATTGATATCCCTTCTGTTGAAAGCACGTGGCCAAAAAACTTAACTTTCCTAATCCAGAACTCACACTTGTTGAACTTTGCATATAACTGGTTCTTCTTGAGAATTTTCAAGACCATGCGCAAGTGTTGTTCATGCTCTGCATCTGATCGAAAGTAGACTAGTATGTCATCAACGAACACTACTACAAACTGGTCTAAATACTGGTTGAAGACCCTATTCATTAGGTCCATGAATGTTGCAGGAGTGTTCATCAGACCAAACGACATTATTGTATACTCAAAGTGCCCATATCTAGTCCTGAACATAGTCTTCGATATATCTGACTCCCAGATTCTTAGCTGTGATACCCTGACCTCAAATCTATCTTAGAGAACTATATGGCTCCTCTAAGCTAATCAAAGAGGTGATCGATCTTGTGCAAAGAGTATTTGTTCTTGATAGTCACCTGATTCAACTTTCGATAGTTGATGCATAATATCATGGATTCATCCTTCTTTTTAAAAAAAAGAACTAAAGCTCCCCATGGCGGTTCGCTAAGTTTGATGAAACCCTTCACCAGGAGCTCATCTAATTGAGTCTCTAGCTCAAGTAACTCCTCCAGTGCCATTCGCTAAGGTGGAACAACTATTGGATTGGTGCCAGGATGCAGTTCAATCTTAAACTCTATGTGCTTGTGTGGTGGGAGCCTAGGCAAATCATTGGGAAACACATCCATGTATTCTCGTACCACAGGGATTTGTTGGATATCCTTGGGTCTCTCTGCATCTTCCTCTACTAAATGTCTAAAGTCTTTTTTCAACTAGACAGAGTATAGTAGTGCTAGTGCTGGCTTCTTGGCAATTTTTGTCTGTTCCAAGCAATCTTCAGCACGTCTCCAGATGGTAGCTTGATTGTGATGTTCCGTTTCTTAGAATCTATCTCTACCTAATATTGGGTTAGCTAATCCATTCCCAATATCACGTCATACTCTCTAAAATGTAATACGCACAGGTCTATTAACATCTAGTATTCTCCGAATGTAAGTTCACATTTACATTATCTAGGTGAACTTATTGTGTTCCCAATAGGTGTAGCTACCTCTAAGGACATCACCAATGGACTAGTTACTAATTTCAACCCCTCTACTGTCTCTTCAGAAACAAAAGACCTAGTCACACCTAAATCAAATAACACTTGTACAACAACACCAAATAGTAAGAACGTACCTTTCACCGCTGGGATGGGATCTGCATGGGTGTCCGCTGCATACAGGCTCGCTTGACTGGTCTGTACGTTGTGGTTAGGGTTTTTATTGTGATGACTGAGTCTGACCTCTACTCTACTATGGTGGCTGAGGTGTAGGTCACTGTTCTCTCTGGATAGTCTCTAACAAAATGACCATCTCTATTACAAATACAACACAATCCTAACTTCCTCGCCTGTGTCATCTGGATGTCTCTAAGATGGTCAAACCTTTTTCTGCTGAGTTTGTCATCCACTTTGAGTCTATGTTTATCACTGAGCCCATGATGCTTCGTGTCTCTCTTATCTAGGCATCATCCCCTATGATGGACCTGCAGTCTATCCAAATCTAACCTTCTTTCTACTTCTCAATTCTTGCTCAGCCTCTAAATCTCTCTCAACTATCTGTGCCCGCTCCACAGTTTCTCTGAAATTTGTCAACTTCATTGGTGCTACTGTCTTTCTAATCTCTCCCTTTAATCCTTCAGTAAACTTGTCAACTTTATATTGTTCATGGGGTCACTGTGCCAATCAGGTCAACCTTCAACGTAGGGAAGAGGCCCCGACATACACGAACTGTATACCAATGTCATACCATTGTTTATAAGTTAAATGTTATACCAATGTTGTACCAACTGTATACCAACTTTTGGTATACTAATAGTTGTTAATTAATGGTTTTCACAACACTGTATACCCATGGTATACAAACTGTATACCAATATTAGACCATTGTTTATAAGCTAAATGTTATAACAATGTTGTACTAATTATATACCAACTTTTGGTATACTAATAGTTGTTAATTAATGGTTCTTATAGCACTGTATACCAATGTTATATCAATTATATATCAATGTTATACCATTGTTTATATGCTAAATATTATACCAACATTATACCAACTATATACTAATGTCATACTAATAGTTTTCAATCAGTAGTTTTCGATAGTTTTGCTATTAACTTTCTCGTATTTGTATAAAAATGAAAATGACGATATTTTTGTAATTGTTTCTATTTTTAAGTACAAAATTGTGCTTTTCTCTAAAAAGTATGCATTATATTCTATAGGTCCAAAATAACCAAAAAAAAAAACTAAATAAAAAAAATTAAATTTGACAATGAAAAACCACTTACAGACAATTGATTGAAGAAGTTGAAGTTTAGTAATGTTGCAAGCAAAGAATGGTTGGAATGTTTGAGGCATGGTTCACAAGAGCTTGACGTAGGTTACTCAAGAAAAATTTTTACAAACTTATGAATAATGATGCATCTACTATCATGTATTTTCTAATTTGAAATATTGCTTCACATGTGATAAATTATCCAATTCATGCTACAGGATATGCCCGTTTACAAGATGAAATAGTATATTATTATGACTAGCATGAGATTTTTCTAATCTTCTTAACATTAACTTGAGGGTTGAATAATACAATTTTATATAGAAATTCAAGCTCGTCACTATTTGAAGTGACTTGAGTTAATCTTTGGGTGGTTGGAAATACTAGAAAAAATGATGAACCATTTAATGAAGTTGTTGGCAAGAAAATGGCAAGATATTTGTGTTAGTTATACATACATATACACATCCACAGGTGCATGCAAGATGCACATGTACAAGTTTACACTACTTATTAACTTTTATGGCAAAAAGAGATAGAAGTGACTTCTCAAACTTCTATCAAATAGTATATCTCAATAAAAAATGATGTTGTAACACAAGTCCTTGGACCTAATCATCAAGGTTGAATTTGAGGATTGGGTTTTGGAGTAACATTGTCTAAAGTGAAAGCCAAATGGTTGGCAAAGTTGGTAATGCTCAACTCAATCAAGAGTAAATAGATTTAAGGGTTAAAGTATGAGAATTAAAAGCGATTATACTTGGTATGAAGCATGCTAAGATAAATATATTTAAAGGTCTCTTTATATCTCCATGAATTAACTTGTACTATATTTATTAATTACGAGCTCATGACAAAGACTTTGATGAAATGTTGTATGCTTCAATGAGTAAGTATAAGGTAAAATAAATAGAAAGCATATGGACATATGTTATTAAATCTTTTATAAGCATGTTTTCTTAATTATTAAATGTTATATTTTAAAGAGCTTTCATGTTTTCTTAATTAATGGTTTTTTGAGGGAATGATAATGATGTATGGAGGCATAAATTATTAAAATATATTTTTAAATTATATAATGATTACATCGACTTTGATTTAAAACTTATGCGTCAATAAATATACCTCAAGGGCTCGTCTGGTGCATAGGATGAGATATGATAATTTTGATGGGATAGGATACAATGAGATATAAAATTTTTTTAAAAAATAAAAGCAAAATTGTTTTTTGGGTGGGATAAGCGATGTGGGCCCGAATAAATTTTTGTCCTATCTTATTGTTGGCAACCCCACAAGTATACGGGATCGCAGTAGTAATAACCGGTAAGACCAGGTATCATCCTTAGGGAAGAAAGGGTTGCCAATGATTTCCAATCCTAGATTTACTATTGATCACGGTTTTATCAAGACTAGATTGGATTTGGTTGAATTAATTTCAATACTAGAAACTGATCTAAACAGAGATAATAGTTAAAGTTGAAAATTCAATAGATAAACACGTCTAGGATAATGAGTGCAGCTGCTTAGTTTGTAAATCTTCGTTGTAGTTATGAATTAGTTAATCTATGAGCTATAGCATCAATGGTTGAAATCTTTTCCCAAGGTATTTCAACACTCACTAGATTTGTTTCATCAAACCCTCTTCCGAGGCGTTCACTCAACAAGCTATGTGTTTTATCCAACAATCCCTGTGCAACTCCCTAGACTGGTCAACAATCTCCCAATTAATCAACCGGTCTAAGTCCAAATTATGATATCCACCCTTTAGGCTTCTCTCCCGATATAAACCAAAGTATTAAGTTCAATACATCTATGGCCAGTAGACATAAGGCTTTAAGTCTACACAATAAGGAATAAAATCTATAATTCAGCAACTACAATTAAATATTACAAACCATGCTTTGAACATCACATCCCAGACAATAACATTGATTAGCTAGACATGAATTCAAAGGAAATCATCAAATTAAATTTAAAGAAGCAATACATACTCAAATCTCTTAAACAATCTTCAATTCTCAATAAAACCTAGTCTTTCATGCCCTAATAGCCGTCACAGTGATTCTTTTTCGATCTTCCTCCTTTCTTTCTCTAATATCCTTTTCAATTTATAGTCTCGCACTAAAAAAAACCTAAAAAATACGAAAATCTTGCTATACAATCGAGTGACCACAGTCCATGACTTTTATGTCAAAACCCAAAAATTCTCCATGTTCTGTCCACCGCGGTCTGTGCTGTTTTTGTGCAAATCAAATTCTGGTGACCGTGGTCTCCAGTTTATGGACCGCGGTCACCAGTGCGTTATCAACTAGTTTTATTCTTCTGTTGTTACTGCGATCTTCAGTTCTTGGACCGCGGTCTTATGGTATTTTCTTTTGATTCCATCTCTTATTTGCCTTCTTCTGATGCATTTTTCCTGTATGCTTCAACCTGTATCCTGCAATACATTCAATTCCTTTCCCAAACATCATTTTCTCATAAAAGAATATCAAAACTATAGAAAACAAGGCTTAAAAGTTATTAAACAATGTAAACCCCTAACTACATGGAACTATTGCAAATTTTGCAATTCTTTACTTCTATTTCCTCTTATTTCTTATAAAATGTAACATTTTACCTATTCTAATGCTAGTTTGCTATGCAACTAACACTTATATAGCACAAAATACTGAATTAGGACAATTTATTGTCTTATCGTATTCTAATCCTATATAACAAACAGGACCTAAGTGAAAACACTTAAATATAGAGTCTTTGGTTAAGTATATTATTAAGATTTTATATTGATTTAAGTATATTATTAAGATTTTATATTGATTTCAATATTGAATTAACTATTGAGGCACTTACTTTTAGGCTTGTAAACCTTGCAAGAGGAAACATAAGCAAGTATACAAGTGAGAAAGTGTCAAATTTTTAATGAGAATGAAGGTAAAGTTCTAATATGCAATCTAATTATTAGTTAAAAACATGTCATGCATCACATTTTCTTTTAGATGTTTTAGGATTCGAATTATGAATCTTAAATTACTCAATGAAAATTCTTCAAGTTAGGAAAGCATTGGCTTACAATGGAAATACATACCCAAATGAGGATGGACTGAATTTTCTTTAAAAATGTCAATTTCGTGCCCTTGGGAAATAATAGTGAAAGAAAAGATCTCACTTGTAACTTCTAACTTACTTTTTATTCAACTAATTAGACTAAATTTGCTAAACCAAGTAACCACAACTTGTCATTGTTGAACAAGAATTTAACATCCATGTCAGCACATAACTATTCTTCCTTTGTCCAAATTAAGGAGCCAAAAAAAAAAATAGCAAAGTTAAACAAAGGATAGAAGCATTGATTTTTATCATTTTAGAGGAAAGAAAACAATGAGACATTAAGTAGGAAAATTTTATAAAGAAGCACAAGTTAGGAAATTTGTTTTATGTGTATGAATTTATATAATCTTTTTTGCATAATTTTATTGCCTTCTCTTACATGTCAACCTTAGAAATTGATCAAAATATGTCAAGACCCCTTCCCTAGACCAAAGGGCGACCCGACCGGCACGGTGGCTGAACGAACTCAATCATTAAGTCGAGTCTGCCCAGTCACCATTAAGCCTCACTAATCTCAACAATAACACACATCAGAGTAATTCAAACATCCATTAATTAATAGTGCAAGAGTGGACAAAACATTTTATATCGTCATGTTCCAAAAGTACAATTTGTCCATTAAGAATTACAAGCATACCAAAAAGTAACCGACCTCTAATGGGACCAAAAGGAAATAGAAGACTACTCAGGGGATTACGCTATCATGATGCGTTTCCCCTTGTGAGCTACTGAGGAACCTAAAATGTTAGTAGAATAGTGAGCCTAATGTATAACGTGGCTCAGTGAGTAGTAAAACTAGCATGTCACAATAACTCGTACTCTAAAAATAGTGCATGTATGCATGAACAGTAATGGCAAAGCAATGCGTAATAGTAAATCATGTAAAACATTTATAAATGGTGCAACAATTTAAGAAAATAAATTTAAATACATGTAGCTCAAAATTATGTCAAGACTAGGGTTCAAATCATCAAATACCACCCTATGGTTATTGCTCGAGTGAGTCATAAGTCAGGCGTATCGGCTACTCAAGTGGGTCAAGGGTTAGGCGCATTCATCGAACACCCTAACCTTGTGTTCTATCCTAAAGTGTCGTGCTTGAGTGGGTCTGACGCTAGGCGCATTGATTATATGTCCTAACCCTGATGCTCGGACCTCGAGCCTATGGTCTCAATATCTGTGTACAACTACATATATTTCAAATCAATCATTGTAGCTCAACACGAGAAACCATTTAATCGATGACAATTTCAATCATTTTCCATGCAATGAATACAGTTAAGATAACAACTGAATTAAACTACTCACCTCAGGTCCAGTGCATTGATGACCCCTCAACACTCAGCCTTGTCCCATGATATACGCTCAAATCTGCGTTACGTTAAACTTAATTTCAGTCTCTCTGTAAAACACAACTTAATTTTAGTCCTATTGTCCCTAATTGGTTTTAGTCAACCCAAATTTCACTCGGTCAAACTTGGTCAACTAGTCAAACTTGGTCAGTTTTGGTCAACTAGTCAAACTTGGATAGTTTTGGTCAACCTAGTCAAAATTGGTCAATTTGGGGCAAATTGGGTTTAGGTGGACCTATTTGGTTAAAATCCCTCACTTTTCCCATACTAGTCAATTCCCTACTTTAGGACCTATCTGCGCAACGAATTTGTCAATTTTTCTGTGAGCAATCTGTAGGTGCGATTTGCACAAGACTTTTCAGAAATAATCTAGACTCCCTAAAGAGTCTCCAAAATTTTATTCCATGGATTTTGGACCTCGTTTGGTATGTTTTTAAAGGGTGATATCAAGAAATTCTATTTCTCAGACTGCATGTGACAGGCAGTCAACAATGCATCCGATTATCCCTCATAAACTTATCGATTCATGATGAAACTTTTTCTCACTATTACTATTTGCCTAAGGAACACACCCACCAAAAATTAGGCCCATTGGACATGGTTAAGAATTTTTAAACATTTGTGGCAGCAAGCTGAAAACATAGGCCTACAATAGATTTTTCAGAAAATTTTTGTAAGTACCATGATTCATATTCAACAAGGCATATTTGCGTGCTTGTAAAACTATGAATACAAAGGCTTATGGGACGGGGTTTATACCTCCTTGTAGCCTTAAGTGTGAGGTTCAGTAATCACACCAAAATTCAACCCACGTGGACGTCCCCAACACCTTCAATCATTGCTTCAAAGATTCTCTAAGAGCATGTTTTTGCTGTCATAGTTGGTGAGCAACCCACCTTTGACACAAGTTTTAACATGTTTCAAGAGGTCAGTTGGCATTTCTTGTAAAATGAATGTTAAAGTAGACATTATAAGCTTTAAAATGAGCTAAATATCTTAAGAATGGACTTCGGATGACCTAGAAATCAATCTTCCAAAAATTGGACAACACCACTTTTCTAAGTTTTTGCAGTCGCGAACAACTTTTGCGGTTGTCTCTGCTTCAAACGGTTTGTGTTTTTTATCAAAGGCTTGGACCTCCTTGAAGAGGGCAGTGAGAACTTTCCAACGACCCCAAGATTGTCTAAAATGGAGTTTGGATGAGAGAGATAGTGGAGTTTGAAGAAGAGGGGTTTTAATTGGTTTTTCTGCAAAAGTTTGAGGGTGAGTGGTGTTTAAACGAGATTTGCATCAGTTTTGAGCATCATTGATAATCCCATCCGGCTGATAACATCTTGGCTCGGGGCTCAATACTCTAGGAAACATGGAAGCTTGCTGGTGGTTGCATTTAATGGCTAAAAAAATAGGCAAAACCATGAAAAAACTTGTTTTTTTTTTGCACCATTTCTGCTGGAAATGAGGAAGGGAAGGGAGAAGGAAGGAAAGGGGAGGAGTTGCCGCGCATGGGCCGAATGGCCCGGTCCACGTGCACTCACAAGCACACGGGCTGGCACGTGCTAGGCCCGTGCGCCGTTTGGGTTTAGGGCCTGGGCAACTGGGCCCAGAGCCTGACTGCCCAGGAGCTTAATCTTTATTTATTTATTTATTTTGTCTCCTTTGTATATATATATATACACATACGTATATATACTTGATTTTCATCATTTTTTCCAAAAATAATCCTCCAATTATACACTATTTTCATTATTTATACAATTATTTTCTATAAATTGAATAATTCACCCATAAATTGCTTTTTTCTCCCAAAAATTCTATTAATTACCCCAAAAATTCTATAACCATTCCAAAAAATCATATACTCTCCAAGAGTTATATTTCTTATAATTTTACATATTTTTCTTCCAAAATCATATTTTTTCAATTATTCTAATTTTTTAATAAATAATCTAAAATTGGCAAAAATTGAGAAAATTCATGTATTTTCATTAAAAATTTCAAAAAATACATGTATCAGACCCGATAATTTTTTGTGTATCAAATCATGGGTCGTCACAGCCTTCCCTCCTTATAAAGAATTTTGTCCTTGAAATTTGTAATGATGCAGATAACAGAAGTCAAGAAGCAACACTCATCAACTCAGGATAATGTTGGATCATGAAATCTTCGCTCTTCCATGTATCCTGCTCAGCACCATGAAACTACCATCGCACTCGTACCATAGGTATCTCCTTGTTGTGCAGCTTCCTTATAGCTCGATCGATGATTGCTATGGGCATCCATCATATGTACAGTCCTCTCGCAACTTTACATGCCTCCAATCAATAATATGTGAGGGATAGGGGTGATATTTCCTCAACATAGAAACATGAAATACATTATGCACAACCAATAGCTATGGCGGCAATGCTACCGATAAGCAACGGGGCCCATCCTCTAAAGGATCTCAAAAGGTCTAATATATCTCTATGTGAGCTTTCCTGAAATCCTAAATTGTGTTTGTCCCTTATGAGGTGAAATGCGGAGGAGGACATGGTCGCTAACCTCAAACTCAAGGACCCTCCTTCAGTTACCAACGTAACTCTTTTGTTGGTCCTGAGTAGCCTTTGGATTCTGTCTGATCCTCTGTATCTTCTCATTCTACTCCTGTATGAAGGCGGGACCCAAGACTGCTCTCTATCACCTATCTCGGCCCAACAAGCAGGGGATCTACATGGTCGACCATACAACACCTCAAATGGTGCGATCCCGATGCTCGACTAGTAGTTGTTATTATAAGCAAACTCACATAAGGACAAATAATCCTCCCAGCTACCACCAAAATCTATAACACAGGAGCGTAACATATCCTCCAAAATCTAGATCACTCGCTCAGACTGACCATCAGTTTGCGGATGGAATGCTGTGTTAAGGTTCACCCTTGTCACCAACTGAGTTTGCAATACCTGCCAAAACTAGGACGTGAACCTAGCATCTCTGTCAGATATAATGGATAAGGGAACTCCATGTAGCCTCATGATCTCTCTAATATAGAAGTGGTTCAACTGCTCCACTGAATTTCTAGTATTCATGGCAAGAAAATGGGCTGACTTTGTCAAACGATCCACAACTACCCAAACAACATCATGTCTCCTCTATATATGGGGTAGCCATATGATGAAGTTCATGGTAATATGTTCCCACTTCTACTCTGGTATAGATAAGGGATGCAAGGGTCCACCGGGTCTCTAGTGCTCAGCTTTAACCTACTGGCACGTATCACATCTTTGGATGAAGACTGCTATGTCTCGCTTCATCCCGGGCCACCAATATGTGCGTTTAGCATCTTGGTCGATCTTATTAGCACCCGGATGAACGGCGTGTCTCGAATGGTGTAGCTCCTCGAGCACACTACGTCTCAAATCAGCATCATCTGGTACCCACAACCGTCCCCTGAACATCAGTGCACCATGTGAATCCAATGACCACTCTCCATGAGAAGTGTCCTCTACCCAACCCCTGAACATACAATAGTCCGCATCACGAGGTTGTCCCTCCGTGAACTCCTGATCTTGACCTGTCTAGTTTGTAATCTATGCACTAATTCCAGTCTAAGAAGATGACTCGTGGATATTCATAACTGTGGCAAAGTCTATCATCCTCCACTCTTGAGACATGTGTCTAGCCATGCATGTACTCTTGACCCGCTTCCTACTCAAAGCATCAGCCACTACATTAGCATTCCCCGGGTGGTACTCAATAGTGAAGTCATAATCCTTCAGTAGCTCCATCCATCGCCTTTGTCTCATGTTCAAATCCTTCTATGAAAACAAATATCTTAGGATCTTGTGATCCGAATACAACGTGAAACGCTCTCCATAGAGGTAATGTTGTCATATCTTAAGAGCGAACACTACTACTGCCAGCTCAAGGTCATGCACAGGGTAGTTCTTCTCATGAATCTTCAATTATTGCGAGGCAAAGGCAACAACCCCGTCATCTTGCATCAACACGTAGCCAAGGCCTACCTATGATGCATCAGTATATATCGTCAGCTCTCGACCGGGTTCCGGTAACACTAGCACTTGAGCAAATGTTAATCTCCGCTTAAGCTCAAATAAGGCATTCTGGCACTTATCTACAAATGGAGTATCCTTCTTGGTTAGCTTCATCATCAGAGCTGCAATCCTCAAAAAGTCTCGGACGAAATGACGATAATAGCCTATTAAACCTAAGAAGCTATGGACCTCCGTCACTGTGGTAGGTATCGACCATCTGATAATCGCCTTGACCTTAGTAGGGTCTACAGAAATACCACCTGCTCTAACCACATGACCCAAAAATTAAACCTTTGACAACTAGAACTCACACTTACTGAACTTGGCATATAATTTATGCTCCCTCAAGGTCTGCAGTGTGATTCTCAAGTGCTCAGTATGCTCCTCATGAGACCTCGGATAGATCAAGATAACGTTGATGACGATAACCACGAAGGTATCGAGGTATAGCTGAAACACTCTCTGCCTAAGGTCCGTAAACATAGTAGGTCAATTATCACACCAAATGGCATGACTAAGAACTCATAGTGCCCATATCGAATGCAGAACACCATCTTTTGTACATCTTCTTCCCTAACCCTCAGCTGGTGGTACCCTGATCTCAGATCAATCTTCGAAAACACCTTGGCACCCCTAAGCTTATCAAACAAGTCGTCGATGTACAGAAGAGGGCACTTATTCTTGATCGTCACCTTGTTCAACTTTTGGTAGTCGATGCATAAGCAGAGGCTCCCGTCCTTCTTCTTCACGAATAGTACTGGAGCACCCCTAGGTGACACACTAAGGGTAATGAAACCCTTACCTAAAAACTCCTCTAACTAGACCTTCAACTCCTACAATTCCTTAGGTGCCATATGATAAGGAGAAATTGAAACTAGTCGTGTCCCTGGAATGACCTCGATAATGAAGTCGATCTCCCGCTTATGGGGCAAACCGAGCAGATCCTTAGGGAACACATCAGAAAAATCCCTTGCAACCGGGATCTCCTCAATACCCGACAGTGAAGGTCCCTCGTCTATAGTGGTCAAACCAACTAGAATACCCATATCCTGCTGTGTTGCCAACATGCCCTAAGTACTCTGTCTATCTGAAGCTCGACCTTGGAATGTGATAATAAGTTGCCTTGGGATCTGGAACACTACCTTCTTGGCAAAGCAATCAATATGCGCATGGTACGCAGCTAGCCAATCCACACCGAGTATGGCATCAAACTCAAGGAACTCCAGCAGTTTGAGGTCTACTATGGTCTCAAAGTCCCTCATCCTAAGTATACACCTCTCACATATCATGTTGGGGTAGATACGTTCCCCAGCGGCAATACTCAACATCAAATAAGTGGGAGCCCTAACTGGTCTGAGTCCTAGTCTATCCACAACACATCCAAAAATAAATGACAGTGTGGACCCAGCATTAATCAGAACATAGATAGATGAATCACAAAGCGAAATCGTACCTTCAACCAAGGTCTTCATCAACTCAGGGTCGGGCTGGGTGACAGCCTGTAACACCCCAACCCCCGTATCTTTAAGCATTGGACCATCCACCGTTTTTCTTGACAGTGGACTAAACCAAACGGTGAGTCGGGCCGGTGTTACATTACAAGCGACGCACACTTGACTTTCTATTTCAGTCATTTCATACCTTAATCATATTTAATCGTATATAACTTAAAATTAAGAATTTAATAAGGCAATAGTATAAGAAATAACTGAAATTCACAAACTCAATTAATTAAATAAAATTGAGTACAT
>JAJIYU010010461.1:0-16103 GCA_030144865.1 Tinospora cordifolia | reverse complement strand
TTAATTCCTTTTTATGAATAAAGGAGTTGAATTATTCTTTATCTTTAGTTGCCTTTATTTTATTAAGTGGATATTTGCATTCTTGAATTTACTCTAAGGCATGAGATATTGAAAAATAGAAAGTCAAGTATGCGTCACTTGTAAAGTAACATGACCCAACTCACCAAATGGTTAAGTCTACTGTCAAATAATGGTGGTTATGTCTAACACTCAAAGAATGTGGGGGTTGGTGTTACAAAGGTGTAATCAGAGCCTAGGCTTTAGGTGCCTTGGGCTAGAATTAGAAAGTCAATTTAGAAACTCAAAATTAGGGTTTCACTTAGAATTGAATTGAATCTTGAATGCCCTACCTTCTATTTTTGAAATTGAAAAATGTTTTAGAAAGTGTTTTTAAAAAGGAAGTATATGTTTTTCTTGGATACAAAGACTACAAGTTGAGCTGATAGTGGGTAAGCCTTGTCCTGACTAAAGATAAACATTGAAAGGGAGGTGGGTTATCCCGCCCTCGAAAGCGCGGTTGCTAAGCAGACTTCAATCTCGTCACCCGATCTAGAGGTTGTCTTGCCAGCTTATACAAGTGGTCTAAGTTGAAGAACACCCTTATTTTCTATAAAAGAAAACTAGAAGGTAGAAAATTAGGGCAAGAAAGTGAATAGAAGTCGAAAAAGATGCCAAATGTGGTATCTTGACTAGAAAGAGGTTGTGAGTCAACCAGATTGAACCTTAGGTCCATAAAAAGACGTTAGGTGGAAACGATGTGGCATAATGGATAGAAAGCATAAATCTCTAGGGCATAGGTTAGAGACAAAAACTTGTGTGAAAACAGAAAATTATTTGATCAGGACAGGAGATCGGAAAGCTTCTGTACCTTTTGGTTTCTATGTAGTATGAGATGCATAAGAATACATGGGTATGGAGAAAGCCTGGACTCGGAGAATGATGAACCATGTGTGGTGAATGATCGGTAATTTTGGCAAAATGGGTTTCTCTATGCTCGCTGGTATGGGACGGTGGAGTATAGTGGGCTCAGGAACCTTAGTCATCGAGCCATTTGTGAAATTGTTTGGGTACGACTCTGTTCTAAGTGAAAGCCTAAGTGGAAGGGGTAGAGTGGTATGAGACACTTGAACCCGAAAACTTAGATGGAAGCTTGGAACCTTGTTGTGCTAGCTTGACATGTATGATTGTGTGATATGTATGTTTTACTACTTATTTGCTTTAAGACCAAATCCTGTACCCATGCATAAAAAGAACCTAGAAGAAAAACCTTTAGGCCACTAAAATAATCGAGAACCTAGAGACATGAATCTAGAGTCATGATAATACGAACATCTGACGAAGCAAATATTGACAATATGTTAAAATTTATAGACAATGGCTGGAACAAGAAGGTATGCTACTCGATCCACCACCTCTGATGAGACCGAACAACGGGAACAGGAACTGCCTATTGGAATGGAGGCGCGGATGGAGGCCATGATGAATGAGATGTCGCATAGGGTGCTGGATCAACTCTTGAGGGCACTTCCACAGATAATCCTTTAGGTAGCACCACAGCCTCAAGTACAGGAACCTATCCAGGTTCAACAGCCAGCACCTGTGGCCCAAAATTTTGAACATCAGAGGGCTTAGGAGGGATTGGAGGATGAGAAGAAAATGCTGATAGAGCTACAAAAGCTCCATCCTCCTTCATTTGATGGTACTACAGACTGCATCTCGGCTGACTACTGGTATCAAGAGATAGAGGAAATTCTCAATGTGCTGAAGGTAACTGGGTCAAGACGGGTGGCACTGGCCACACACCACTTCAAGAGACTGGCCAGGAGTTGGTGGAAAATGATGAGGATGAACCCAAATACAGATGTTGATGCTATGAGCTAGGAGAACTTCAGAGAGATCTTCTATGAAAAGTTTCTTCCAGAAGCAACCCTGCACAAGCTACAGGAGGACTTTGTTCGATTGAATCAAAGGGACATGACTGTAGTCGAGTATGAGAGGAAGTTCACTAAACTAGCCAAATTCTCACCAAATCTGATCAGGGAGGAGAAAAGGAAGGTCAACCAGTTCGCACAGGGTCTGAAGATGGAGATTTGGAAGATTGTGAAAACTCTGGGCCTGAAGACTTACAGGGATGTCGTAGAAAAGGCCCTAACTCTGGAGCAAGAACTCAACTTAGAACAAAGGTTGAGGGGGAAGAATAAGAGTCTTGGGAATGGAAATAATCAAGTGGCTTAAAAGAAAAGTAAGAATGGTGGGAACGCATCACAGAAATAGGGATAGAACAAGGATGAGGCATGGGAGTAGGCTAAGAGACTGGGATTGTGCTACTTATGCAGACAGATGGGACATCTTGCTAGAAACTGTCCAACAACATCAGCTCAGGCTCCCCAGCAACAACATAATACTCAGGGAGGAGGTCAGAATGGGCATCCTCAAGCCATATAGAATCAGAATGCCAATCAGGGGCAAAACCAAGGCCGTGGTCAAAACCAGGCCAGAGTGTTCGCGATTGAGGCCCAGGAAGATCAGGTCCCTATAGTTGAAGGTACGTTCCTGTTATTCAATGTTGCTGTGAGAGTGTTATTTGACTCGGGTGGCTCAAAATCCTTTATCTCTGAAGAACTAGCTGATAGGTTACAACTTGTGACAAAATCAATGTCTGTAACTTTGAATGTGTCCACACCAATAGGGACCACTGTGACTTTAAAAAGAATGTGTAGTTGTGACCTAAGGTTTGGGGATAAAATTTTGACAGTTGACCTATGTACCTTACCTTTTTATGGATATGATGTGATCTTGGGGATGGATTGGTTAGACCAGTACCAAGCCCAAATAGATTGTCCTAAAAGACGAGTGACCATAACCCTACCTTCTGGGAAAATCTTTAAAATCAACGGAGATATGCAGAGACTACCGAGGAGTCTAACCCTAGCCTTGTTAAGCTGTCTAAGGCAGACAAATGAGTTCAAGGAACTCACAGAAGAAGAACCAACAAACTTGAAGAAGATTCAAAGCTTAGCTATGGTTAACGAATACGAGGATGTGTTCCTAGACGACTTACTAGGACTACCACCAGCTAGAGAGTTAGAGTTTAAAGATTGAACTTCTCCCTAGAACCAACCCTATAGCCATACCTCATTACAGAATGGCGCCAGTAGAATTAATTGAGTTGAAAGCTCAACTGGATGAGCTCAGGGAGAAAGGTTTCATCAGGCTGAGTGAATCACCTTGGGGAGCTCCGGTGTTGTTTATGAAGAAGAAGGATGGTTCCTTGATACTATGTGTCGACTACCGGAAGTTGAACCAAGCTGCAGTAAAGAATAAATATCCTTTACCAAGGATTGACGACCTATTTGATCAATTACAAGGAGCCACACATTTCTCTAAAATTGATCTTAGGTCGGGATATCATCAATTGAGGATCCGAAAGTCTGATATTCACAAAACGGCCTTTAGAACAAGGTATGGACACTTCAAGTTCACCGTGATGCCCTTTGGTTTGACCAATGCCCCAAAAACTTTCATGGATTTGATGAACCAAGTGTTCAGACAGTACCTTGACTAGTTTGTGGTGGTATTTGTGGATGACGTTCTGATCTACTCCAAGTCAGAGGCTGAACATTTAGAACATTTGCAGATAGTGTTGGAAACACTCAGAAGGCATCAATTAAATGCCAAGTTCAGCAAGTGTGAGTTCTAGATAAAGACGGTCAAGTTCCTTGGCCACGTAGTGTCAATAGAAGGCATCGCTGTAGATCCGGAGAAAGTAGAAGCAGTTATGAATTGGAAGCAACTTAAGACGGTCACAGAGATCAGGAGCTTCTTAGGTCTGGCTGGGTATTACAGAAGGTTCATCCGAGATTTCTCCAAGCTGGCAAAATCGATGACCAAGCTGACCAGGAAAAGAGTTAAGTTTGATTGGAATGAGAAGTGTGAGCAATCATTCCAAGAGCTGAAGAGGAGACTGACTACGAGCCCTATCCTAGTCACTCCAACCCATGGTGTTACCTATACCCTCTATACTGATGTTTCGTAAGTGGACTTGGAGCAGTGTTGATGTAGGAAAGACAAGTAGTCGCTTATGCTTCGCAAAAACTGAAGATCCATGAAAAGAATTACCCTACTCACGTCCTAGAATTTGCAGCCATTATGTTTGCCCTGAAGATTTGGAGACACTACCTTTATGGTGAGAAATTTGATTTATTTTCAGATCACAAGAGCTTGAAGTAAATTTACACCCAGAAGTTGAACCTCAAGCAGCGGAGATGGATGAAGTTCTTAAAAGACTATGATTTTGGACTACACTACCATCCAGGGAAGGCCAATGTAGTGGCTGATGCCTTGAGTAGGAAGTTCAACAAATAGGAGGAGGAGAAAGGCCAGATGTACCAGTTGATTGATGATTTTAGGCTGGATGTGACCCTAAATGAAAAACAAGCCTACCTCTACCCAATGTCTTGCCAACCAGATCTTCTGCACCAGGTCAGGGACGAACAAAGGCAAAACAAATGGCTTACCAGTCTGATCGAAGGAGTTACACAAGGCAAGCATACTGACTTTAGGTTAGATGCTGAGAATATCCTAAGGCTCAGAGAAAGGATATGTGTACCTCTGAATGGGCAGAGTAAGCAGATTATACTTGATGAAGCTCATCAGACTAAGTATACCATGCACCCAGGCAGGGACAAGATGTACCAGAACCTCAGGAAAACCTATTAGTGGAGGGGAATGAAGAGGGACGTGGCTAAGCATGTCTCTAAGTGCTTAACATGTCAACAAGTGAAAGCAGAACACCAGAAATCCTCTGGAATGTTACAACCACTCGCTATCCCAGAATGGAAGTGGGATAACATTGCCATGGACTTTGTTTGTGGTTTACCCAGAAACCAAAAAGGAGAAGACACTGTTTGGGTTATTATGGATCGTCTCACCAAAGTGGCTCATTTCCTGCCAATTAGATCCACGGACCAAGTCAGTAAGCTGGGAGAACTATATGTGAAGGAGATAGTAAGGCTACATGGTGTACCTAAGACTATTGTTTCTGACAGAGACTCTCACTTCACTTCACAATTCTGGCAGAGTCTACAAAAGGAGATGGGTACGAAGCTCACCATGAGTACAACATTTCACCCTCAGACGGATGATCAATCTGAGAGAATTATC
Organism: Tinospora cordifolia; assembly: GCA_030144865.1. NCBI lineage: Eukaryota > Viridiplantae > Streptophyta > Magnoliopsida > Ranunculales > Menispermaceae > Tinospora > Tinospora cordifolia. Next base: position 10,940 of record JAJIYU010010461.1, on the reverse strand, counting down.
CAAATTTTAGAGGATATGTTGAGATCTTGTGTTTTAGACTTTAAGGGGAAATGAAGCAAGTATTTACACCCGGCAGAGTTTGCCTATAACAACAGTTACCATGTAAGCATAAAAATGGCTCCATTCGAGGCCCTCTATGGGAGACCTTGCAGATCACTTGCCTGTTGGGCTGAGCTTGAAGATCATGTATTAACTGGGCCAGACTTGGTGGAAGAGATGAAAAACCAAGTCAAGTTGATACAGAGGAGACTGACTACTGCATAAAGCCGCTAGAAGAGTTATGTGGACAAAAGAAGAAGACCACTAGAGTTCCAAGTTGGAGACAAAGTATTTCTGAGAGTTAGTCCTCAGAAGGGTACCAAAAGGTTCAAATTCAAAGGGAAGTTATCTCCGAGGTTTGTAGGACCCTTTGAAATACTTAGAAGAATAGGAGAATGTGCTTACGAATTAGATCTACCAAGCCAAATGACTTCAGCTCATAACGTATTCCATGTCTCTATGTTGAGAAAGTACGAACCTGACCCTTTTCACATCATCCATTGGGAGGAGGTGAACATTCAAGATGATGCTACCTATGAGAAAACTGCGGTTAGAATCCTTGATCACAAGATACAGAATCTGAGAACTAAGGATATTCCCTTAGTTAAGGTACTGTGGAAACATCACGAACTAGAAGAGGCTACCTGGGAGCTGGAAAGTGAAATGAAGACTAAGTACCCGCATTTATTCACTAGGAACACCTAAACATGTACAAATTTCGAGGACAAAAATTTTTCTAAGGGTAGGTTGTAATACCTCATAATTTTGTCAACAAAGAATTATTAATGAAATAAAATTCATTGAGAAAAAAAATTATAAAAAATATTGGAGGCAGATGAAACCTTAGCATCAAGATGATCTAACTAATGATATAAGGTTAGTGGAATTATCAAATATTAATTAATAGATTTATAATTTTGCAATTATGGGATTAATTATCCAATATAAAGTAAGTAGAGTGAATTATATAATTATACGTACCCTCTGAAAATAAAAATATGAGATAAACACATAAAAATGAAGAAATGAAGAAATGAAAAATAATATAAAGAAACATAAATTATTAAGTGTTGGCAATATTAAAAAAATAGAAAAAATAAAATAAATACAATATTAAAGAAATAGAAAGGGAAACAACATTAGCAAGTCAATAAAATGGAAGGATTTGTGCAAAAATCAATGTTTACATTAATTAGAAAGTGTATAATTAGCAATTTACAGATAATAACAACCTTAAAAAGCAATTTTGGTAATTAGAAACAACATCCAACGGTCCAAAACCAATATGTCCAATCCAACGAATGAAATCAAAGCCAAAACCAGTGTTCAGGAGCACCAGATCATCAAAATCCAATGGCCCAGAATCAATTCGCCTAATCTAACGGTTGGGATCATTTTCGTTGATCGCAAATGACACTGCGATCGAGGTTGATCAACGATCCACAGCGAATTCTTTAATCTCAATCGCGATTCAGTGCTGCGCTCGAGGTTGATCAACGATCCACAATGAATTCGTTAATCTCGATCGCGATTCAGTACTGCACTCGAGGTTGATCACGGTCCACACTAGTTTCATTGATAGTGAACGACCGTGCTGCAATCGAGGCCCATCTGACGGACGAGATTTGAGGCACCCTGATCTTGTGCTGCGATCGAGGAAATCCAACGGTCCCAAGCCAAGACGATTTCTGGATGATCGCGAACCGTTGATGCGATTGAGGATCATCAACGGTCCAGATTAAAGCTCCGATTAAACTGAGATTAATAACTTAAAAATTTGACTAAAAATTAGAAAAAATTCCAAAAAAATCTGAAAAAATGTTTCTAAATTCCAAAAAATTTATTCCAATGCACTTGCTATTTTCCTATGCTTGGGGGGCACAAAATTTTGAAGAATTGGCAAGTTTCCTACAAGGAGAACACCATAAACTTGCCATTCTATGTCATTTTAAACTCTACATAAACCCCCCATGCTCACCATTCCTCTCATCCAAAGAACCAAGAGTTGAGATTTCCTCTTGATTTCTAAGCCCTCTTCTTGGCATCCCTTCTCACCATTCTTTTCCCTCTTGAGTGTGAGAAGTTCTTGGTTTGGAAATTCATCTTGGGTGATTTTCTTGGTGCTTGTACATTGGGAACTCTTGCTCAAACTTTGGGGAGAAAGCATCATAAGGTGGAAGTGATTTCTCTAACACCCCTTTTTCTTATTCAAATTTCTAGCATGCTTATGGTTTGTTTGGTTTTTGAAATCAAAATAATTTCAGTTCAAGCATTCAAAATTATATTTTCAGTTTTAGATTTGATTCTTGTTCGAATTTATGCATGCATAATAATCATGGCATGTTTAGTATCATGCTTAGGCTTTATTTCAAAGTATGATGCATGATTTTGATTATTTCATGATTAAATTTTCAGTTTGATCATATACTGAATTTATTTATTTCAGTTTCATGTTCTAAAATTCATCTTATGATTCAAGAATATATGATTTAACAAAGATGATGGTGATAATAGCCACGTACCATCATAGCAAACGTGTAGGTTGTTATGGATGTTCTTTTCGTATGATTAGTTCATATGGTTCGAAGACCAAAGTACTTGGTTGGTGGGTAAAGTCTCTTAAGTTCCAAAAGTCCAATGAAATTGGCTAAGAAAGGTTATATTTCACTCTAAGGAGGTACTTTGTTAAGAACATCAAGGGCTTCAAAACCCTTTTGGTCTAAAATTTCAACTTTAAAGAAATGGATATTTGAAATGCCTAATGTATGCAAGTGTTTGAAATATGAATGTGTTATTAATTTGAGTTTGAAAAATGGTTGTTTGAAAAAGATTCACTGAGCTTTGTGCTCACCCCTTCCTCTTTTTTTTTTTTTTCAAGAAATTAAACTATGAAGACCATGAAAATTTGAATAGTTTCTAGTTTAGCAAGTTTCTAATTTTTTTTAGTTTCCTTTAATGTAAGGGCATGTTGCCCAATTTTGAATAAGTCTTTCGCTGAAATTTAATTTTTATGTTAGAAGTTATGAATTTCTTGATCAACAATGTAATAGTTTGAAGGTTATGTTAATTCCTTTTTATGAATAAAGGTGTTGAATTTTTCTATATCTTTAATTGCCTTGATTTTATTAAGTGGAAATTTGCATTCTTGAATTTACTCTAAGGCACGAGATATTGAAAAATAGAAAATTAAGTGTGCGTCATTTGTAAAGTAACACGACCCAACTCGCCAAATGGTTAAGTCCACTATCAAATAATGGTGGTTATGTCCAACACTCAAAGAATGTGGGGGTTGGAGTGTTACACGAGTAGCGAGATTTAAGTTTACTGGGGAACAAATGCAGCCGTGAATTAAATAGTAATACTTGCTATCCTGATTTGAACTCTTTTTTTTTCAATCAGCTTGTCGTGCCATTTCTTGGTTCTCTCCCTGTAAATAGTGTTATTTTCGAAAGCTTCATGCCAAAATTCTTCAAGTTCCACCAATTTGAGTAGATGGTTCTCGCCACAAGCTTGTGCATCAAAGTTAAGCTTCTTTACTTCTCAATAAGCTTGGTGCTCTAACTTGCATGGTAGGTAACAAAATTTGCCATATAGAAGCTGATAAGGGGACATTTCAATGGGAGTCTTGAAAGCTATTCTATATGCCCATAATGCATCATCCAATTTTAGTGCCCAACCTTTGCGGTTAGTGTCAATAGTCTTCTGCAGAATTGCTTTGATCTCTCTATTCGACACTTCAGCTTGTCCATTTGTTTGAGGATGATCAAGTAAGGCTACTTTGTGGCACACACCATATTTAGTGAGAAGGTTATTGAATAATCTATTACAGAAATGTGTACCTTCATCATTCACAATTGCTTATAGTGTTCCAACACGAGAAAATATATTATGAGAAATGAACTTTAGTACAACCCTAGCATCATTGTTAGTTGTGGCAATTGCTTCCACCCACTTGGAGACATAATCAACTACCAATAGTATATATTGCTTCCCATCAGATCATGCGAAAGGTTCCATGAAGTCAATGCCCCATACATCAAATAATTTGACTTCCATGAAAGAGTTAAGAGGCATTTCATTCTTCTTTGAGATGTTACCCTACATTTGGCAAGCTTCACATGTCTTCACAAATTGGTAAGCATCTTTAAGCATAGTGGGCTAGTAAAACCCTCTCTCAAGAACATGTTCGGCAGTTCGTTGATGATTGTAGAGACCATTATAAGGAGAGGCATGACAGTCATGAAGAATTTTCATAATTTCAGCTTCAGGAATGCATCAGCGAATAAATTTATCAGCACACCTCTGATAGAGATACAGATCATCCCATAAATAAAACTTAGCTTCATATATGAAGCGCTTGAGTCGAGCATGAGATAAATCTGGTAGAGTTGTGCTAGTAGCTCTATAATTAGCAAAATCAACATACCATGGTGATCGGTCTATGACAGTCAAGAAATGTTCATTAGGAAAGAACTCAACTACACTCATAGGGTCATTGGTGGTCTCATCAGATAGTCGAGATAAGTGATGAACTACCACGTTCTTTGTACCGTTCTTATTTTTTATCTCAATATCAAACTTTGAAGAAGAAGGATCCAAGGAATAAGGCGGGGTTTAGCATCTTTCTTAGCAAATAACTAACGTATTGCGACGTGATCTATGAACACCATTACGTGAGATCCCACAATGTATGATTTGAATTTGTCGCATGCAAAGACAACAACTAGCAATTCTTTTTCTATAGTGGTATAATTCTTCTGGGCATCATCTAAAGTCTTGCTAGTATAATATATTGCTCTAAAAGCTTTGTCTCGTCGTTGTCCCAAAATAGCACCAACAGCATAGTCACTAGCATAACATAAAATCTCAAATGGCTCTCCCCAAATTGGAGTAGACATGATGGACGTAGATATGAATGCCTTCTACAATGTAATGAAAGCCGCCAAACATTCATCATTGAAATTGAAATCAGCATCCTTCTCAAGCAAGTTGCACAAGGGATGAGTAATATGAGAAAAGTTCTTTATAAACCCATGATGAAATCCCGTGTGACCCAAGAAACTGCGAACTTCCTAAATTGAAGTAGGTGGTTTTAGATTTTCAATCACATCTATCTTGGCATGGTCCACCTCTAGTCCTTCAATAGACATTTGATGTCCCAAAACGATGCCTTCTCGAACCATGAAGTGGCATTTTTCCCAATTGAGCACTAGATTCTTTTCTTCACAACTTCAAGGTTGTTGAGGCAACCATCAAATGTTGCACTGAAAACAAAGAAATCATCCATAAATACTTCCATAATATCTTCAATCATACAAGCAAAAATGGCCATCATGCACCTCTGAAAAGTAGTCGAAGCATTACAAAGACCAAAGGGCATCATCCGAAATGCATAAGTGCCATATGAGCAAGTAAAGGTGGTATTCTTTTGGTGTTTTGGAGCAATAACAATCTGATTATATCTCGAATATCCATCCAGAAAACAATAGAAGTAATAGCCAACAATTCTATCCAGCATTTGATCTACAAATGGCAAAGGGAAGTGATCTTTTCTAGTGGCTTTATTCAATTTTCTATAATCTATGCAAACTCGCCACCCCACAGTCATTCTAGAAGCAATTGTTTCTCCCTTATCATTTGTGACCAAAGTCATTCCTCTGTTCTTTGGTACCACATAGATAGGACTTACCCATTTTTAATCTAAAATGACATAAATAATCCCAACCTTCAACCACTTCATTATGTCTTTCTTTACCCCCTCCTTCATAATGGGGTTAAGCTGCCGCTGATGCTCAACTATAGGTTTATGGCCTTCTTCCATTAATATCTTATGCATGCAAATAACAGGACTAATCCTCTATATGTCTTCAATTGTCCACCTATGTTCTCTAAGCACTCTTATCAATTTCTCTTCTTGAGTAGAGGTTAAGGAAGAGGAAATAATAATAGGAAGTGACCTGGCTTCGCCTTAATAGATATACTTTAAATGGTTAGGAAGTGATTTTAAGTCACCGGGCTTAGGAACATAGGTAAAGGTTTATATATGGTGATTGGTTCAGGTGAAGAGGCTTCAAGGGCTAGGACATTCAATTTTTCACTTTTAGTTATGGTTTGAGAAGGGGTAAGATAATGAGAAATATAACCAACTATGTCATCTTTAGAGTGCAACTCATCAAATGCTTCAATGATGCAAGAGTCTATTACCTCAACCCACTTGCACTCATGAGCATCACTAGGGAATTACATGGACTTTTAAAGATTGAAAACCACTTGCTCTCCATTCACCTGTAATGCAAGCTCTCCCTTGTGTACATCAATCAATGCATGGCCTGTGGCAAGGAATGGTCTACCCAAAATCAAAGGAATCTCACCATCTTCTTCCATATCCAAGACAACAAAGTCAATAGGAAATATAAATCCACCTTCCCCAAAACATCTTCAATTATACCATGTCGATAAGTGACAGATCTATCAACAAGCTGAAGAGTAACTGTGGTACGTTCTGACATACCCAACCTTTTAACACTGACATGCACATGAGATTAATGCTTGCCCCCAAATCATGGAGTGCATTCATTTGCTTAATACCCTTCAATAAAGTCTAAATTTGGAAAGTAAATGAAATCAGGATCACCTTAGCCAAATGATAGTTTGAAAATTTGCATTATTTTATTATGAACACAAAAAGTCCTTAAATCTTGATAAATAATGAGATATGAATTTTTATTAAATTTATGTGGACCCACAAATTCATGGCCACCCCTAAACATGTACAAACTACATAGGTGGAACACTATGATCATTTACACCCTCACCTACCCAACTTCAATGGGACATTTCCCTTATTTGGAATCATGTAGAATGATCCCATGTGCATACAAATGATCAAGTATACCACACCTATAAGAAACATAAAGAATGATCTCATGTACACCACATTTTGATCATGTGCACCATGCCCTATTATAAAATCGGTCTATATGTGTGTGTGTAACACCCCAACCCCCAAGAGACAGGTTTAAGCTCAACCACAGGGCGGGTTGGGTTCTATGTTACATTTACAAGTACACAACTTGCATCTCAATTCCTTTATTCTAACATTTATTGAAATACTCATAAGTACACTTCCATGGAGTTTAATATTCAACAAGATAATACAAGTGAATAAAGGAAAACTTCAAACTCTTTATTTATTTAAAATAAAGAAATACATTATTGAATTCATATAATCAAAGGAAAGCGTACATAACTCTAAAATTTAAAAGTAAAATTCAGTGAAAGTCTTTATTCAAAATTTGGGACTTATACCCTAACAATGTGAACTTTTTAAAAGTAGACTTTCAAAAATCTATAGCTTCATGTAATTCAATTTCTTAAAAAAATAAAAGGAATAGGTGAGGACATAGCCCAGTGGATAGTTCATCAAACTACTAATTTACTAATTCATATCAAAAGTACATCCAATTTCAATCACTTACAAACATTAAGTGTTTTAAACAATATCTTGTTAGCGTTGTATATTTGACAAAAATGGGTTTTTAATCCCTTGATGTTCTTCATTAAAATACTCCTATTCTGGGATGGAATGACAATTCATCTTGTCACATTCCATTAGAAATAAGGATCACATGTCCCCATTCCAAGTATTTTAAAACACATCCACACTTATTGATGTTACTCATATACACTAAGTATATGTAAAGAACACTTATAACATCATTTAGACTACTATGATGGTACGTGGTTCTTATCTTCACTTTCTTATATTTAAATTCAAATAGATATGAAACAAGATCATAATATTTAATATCAGAATTTAAATAATTAATGAAACATGGGAAGCATAAATAACATGTTAGAAAACTCAAAAATAAGCCTAAGTATGGTTTCTAAGCATGTTATGCTATCGTGCATGAATTAAAAATATAAAAACATGCTAGCTGAAATTAAAACATGATGAAACATGCTTCGACTGAAATTTAGACATGCTGAAATTTATAAAGTAACATGATAAAAAAACATAAAACATGAATACACCAAAGGCTTGAAGTAGTAAAATAGGAGTTCTAGAAATCCTGTCCACCTTATGATGTTTTCTCCTAAAAATTTCAGCTAGGGTTTTCAATGTTCAAGCACTTCCAAACTCCAACAAAATCACTCAAAACAACTCACTATAAGACTGAAATTAGAATTTTTAAAACAAGATAGAAAAGAGAAGTGAGAAGAGATGCTAAGAAGTGTAACACACCGACACACCACACTAGGACACACAGGGTGGCTCAAGGTACTGTCCAGTGGGTTTCGTGAAATCAAGGTACTTATGCACCAGGTCTTTGGTTCAAATCTCCACGGAGGCTAAAGAAAACCCCAAGGAGAAGGGACGGTACCTTGAGTCACCTAGTATGTCCAGTGTGTTACAAAAAAGGCGCCTTTTTTGTAACCCCAAGGGGAGGGGACAATACCTTGAGTCACCTGGTGTATCCAGTGTGTTGGTATGTTACAAAAAAGGCGCCTTTTTATTATCACACCACATAGGTTGGACCCACCGCACACCTCGAACACACACCATGGATGTGGTGACTCAACAGGTACTGTCCACACCCCTTGGGGTTTTCTTTCACCTCCGCAGATATTCGAACCTTGGATTGGGGCTTTAAGCACCCAGATTTCACGAACTCCGCTACCATTGAGATATCTGGGTAGCAGAGTTTGTGAAATTTGGGTACTTAAGCCCCAGGTCCCAAGTTCGAATCTTCGAGGAGGCGAAAGAAAACCCCAAGGGGAGGGGATAGTACCTTGAGTCATCCAGTGTGTCTGGTGTGTTGGTGTGTTACAAGAAGAGGGCAAAAACAAACAAAGTGGAAAGTGTCAACTCTTTGCTTTGGGATGAGATAAATGTGAGCAAGAGGAGATATCTATAGGTGTTCATGAGCACAAGGGAACGATTTGGGCATGCTCACACTAGGAAACCTTTCCATTCCTCCATGGGGACATTTTGGAATGCATAGATTAAGTATGCACACGATTTAGAATGTGGGTAGATTTGGTTTCCAATTCCTAGTGTGAACACAAGATATAAGCTTTATTTGATTTCTTATTTATGTGTGAACCCAAAAGGGATTTAAAATACTTACTATTCTTTGTTTGAAAGTTAATCTAGGTGTTTCATTGTGAGCAAGGCAACTTTCCAATATGTTTTGGTAATTGATTCCTTTTCTTATGCACACCAAATCAACAAAATTTGACAATCTTCTATTTTGAATTAGAGACTTCTAATCTTGTTCCTAAGTTGCTTAGAAACATTTTTCAGCAACTTTTATTCTTGGATTAGAAACTTCTAATTTGGATTATTTGGGATATTTTTGGTGTGTAGAGCATGGTGTATATGATCACATCATGGTGCACATGGAATCATTCATTCATGATTTCTTAATACTAAGTGGGATGTCTCATAGGGGTGGCATACCTGATCATTTTCATGGCACATGGGATCATTCTACATGAACTCAAATAGAGAAAATGTTCCATGGAGCTTAGGGTAGGGTGAGTGTAATATGATCATGGTGTTCCACCCATGTGACTTGCACATGCTTGGGGTGGCCATGACTTCATGGGTTCACAAAAATCAAATAAAATATAATATCTCCTTATTTACAAGGAATTACAATTTATAACTTATAGTTTTGGAATCACATGAATCTAATGCAAATTTTAAGGTATGGTTTGGCCCAAGATAATTTTCCTTCAAAAACTTTCCTTATTTAAGACTCATTGAGGTCACTAGGCAAATGAAAATTCAAATCTTGGCCAATTGTCCTGATTTTTGGATACGTCATTCATTTTGTTAGTTCACGTCATTCTGTTTCATTTTGGTCATTTAGATTCCCTGAAGTACCTTAAATGCCAATTCTTTCTAATTTAGACCCCCTAAAGGATGTTTGGCAAATGAAAACCCTAATCTTGACCAGTTGTTCTAATTTTTGGATATGTTGTTCAATTAGTTGGTTCATATATCACCTTACTTTGTTTCAGGTTGTTTTGGGTCCCTAAATGAGAGTTTTGGAAACCTGCCAAATTTAGCTCCAAAATGAGCCTGGTTTCATTTTGCACCCACTTTCATTGAATTGATCTTGAATTTCATTTAATTAAATACAGAATTTTCAGGGTATTACAGTGTGTGTGTGTACACATGTAAGCAACCTAATTTAGAAGTGTCTAAATAGTGAACCATGAAACCCTAGCCGTTACATACACAAAGAAGAAACCAAAAACCAAGAATAAGAAAGCTTTCAAAACCCAAAATGCTCCAATTTGGCGCCATGTGAAGAGATTACCATCATATCCTTAACAAAACCCTAGCCGTCCTCCATGTGTGTGTTATGAGCAACAACCCTAGCCGTCATTTTTGAGGAAACCATAATTAAAGATGCCAAATCGGGACCCCTCTTGTGCTCTTGAAAATCTATATAAACCCCCCCTTGTGCACACTTATTCTTTATCCCAAAGCAAAGAGTTGACACTTCCCTCTTAGCTTATTATAGCCTTCTTCTTGGCAACCTTTGTGTTCTTGAGTGATCTTCAGGTATTCTTGAGTGTTTGAATGTTTGATTGAGTGTTCTTGAGTGGTCATGAAGTGCTAGACGTGTTAAAGAAAGGAACCTCTGTTGAAATTTTGAGAAAAAGCTTTAGAAGGTGGAAGTGATTTCTAAAACCTCATCTTTTCTTCTTTAGATTAATACCATGTTCATTACATGCTTAATTTTCAGCAATCATTCATGTTTCAATATCAAAAATTTAATTTATGATTTCAATTTCAATTTAGTACATGAGCATGTTTTAAGCATTCATGAATCCATGCCATGCCTAGTACCATGTTTAGGTTTATTTCAATGTTTGGTGCA